>LDJE01079453.1:0-10250 GCA_001021135.1 Selaginella kraussiana
AGAGGACAGTCTGCAATTATTGGCAACTAGCTTTCAATTCGAGAGTATTATCTCTAAGCTACAGGTGCGGCTTTTTGAGATCACGCGATACGGCACCAGCCACTGGAAGACTGAGAACTGAGAGAATGATATAGTGTTTAATGGTACAAACCATCGGCAAAGACGACACAAGAACAGGACTACACATATAGTAACAAGGACCTGCGACTCTCGGATCAAAAGAGTCATCACTACACAACAACTAACCCCCACGACTCCGCCATAGCCAAGGTACACACCAAACGGCCCTTGTTGGTCATTCAGGACGTTAAACTCTCTCTCTCTCTCGTGCTTGATTAAATGTCCTTGGTCTGAACATTTGAGATATCTCAAATGTTTAGAACGCTTCTGGATGAACCATCCGTGAGGTTCGGGCGGCAAGAGCGCCCTCTGCCTTGTAGCCGGTTCAATCTAAGTCACTTTGTCATCAACCAACTCCAAGAAGCGTCGACCGTCATAGTTTGGATGCCATGAATGAACACATGTTGAAGCTTCAAAGCTCATCGAGTGACAAAATACACAGTACATCAACAGACCAGGGAATCAAAACAAGACGTTACCCGACTCTCGACGCATCTCTGTTATACCGCCGCAAAGTTAGCAATAACTATGCTAAGAACCATCAGCTTACTAAGGCACAGCGTCAAGTCCTTGGCTTCCACCTTCCGAACCTCATGCACCCTCTGCGATCTCTCGAAAGGCTACCATTCCACGAGCTCGCCCAGCGTCGGCCTCGGGCTCCAGCTCTTGTAGTCGGGCTCAACCTTACTTTCTGCAGAAGAGCTTGAAGGTGGGTCGTAAGATACCAGCCGAGGGTGGAGACTTCATGGTAGCATTGAGGTTTAAGGGCTGACGTGGCCAAAGGGGTTGTTTCTGGCAGTTGCGATTCCTGGTCTTTGAAACAGGGCACAAGCAATTCATGGAGGGCTCCAGGGATCGGGATGAGGTTCCAACTTCTTTGCAACGAATTGAGGATGAAAACGGGCTTGAGGTGACTATCATCTCTGCACAAGGTCTGAAGGACCTCTCGAGGATGTTCTTCAGAATGAGCCCGTATGCACTCGCATGGATCGACCCCGAGGACAAGTACTGCACTCACGTTGCTCACAATGCAGGCACGAACCCCACTTGGAACCACAAGCTCTATGTACCCTTCCCTCCCAACCTGCCGTCACCTCCCGACGACGGACAGCAGCTCTACATTTCCATCTTCAACCGTGTCAGTAAGGAGGACCCCCTTCTCGGTAACGCAAAGATCCCACTTTGTGACGTTAAGAGGAACATTCAGTACATGGCCTGCCAGTTACAACGAGCTTCAGGTCGTATACATGGGCTTCTCAACATATCCGTGAGGAGTTGTCACTGTGATCGGGAAGCACTGGAAAGCTCGTCTTTTAAGAAGGTCTTGGAGACGTCTGGTTCCTTCAAGGTGCAGCGGACACCGTCTTCGTCGGACGAGGAAGAGGATGAAAGAAACCGAGAGCGACGTGATGAAGCAAGCCGAGAACGAGACCGAAAGGAAGACAGAAGCCGAGAACGCGAAAGGCGGGATGAAAGAAGCCGAGACCGAGAACGGCGGGATGACAAGAGCCGAGAACGACGGGACGAAAAAAGCCGAGAACGACGGGATGAAGGTCCCAGGGACCAGTTTTCGGATCAGGGCGATCACGACGATGATCGAAGGCATAATCTTTTGCAGCAGCTGAAACTAGAGGACAGGTTGGCCCAGCAGCCGAGCCCTTCTACGTCTGCTTCTGTATCACCTGGTAGCAGGCAAAAGCTGACAGCTCCAGACATTCTTGACTTTGGACAAGTTGAGGATCCTTCAAATCCTCAGCAACAACAGCAGCAACAACAACAGCAGCAGCAACAACAACAGCAGCAGCAACAACAGCAGCAATTACAGCAGCAGCGAGGAGCAGCTGGATATGGTGGTGATCCTGGTTCCCGTGGCCCGCAGGGTGGTCAGCGTGGTCATGACGGCGGTGGTGGTGATAGTAGTGGTGGAGATCTTGCAACTTATTACTTAGGATCACAAGCCTCCTCTGCCATGGATAGCTTAGCTCACTGGTAAGCCTTAATTATTATGGTAGTTGAGTAGGCTAATTTTCTACCTGCATGCAGAGAGTATAGGCTTAGTTCCATGTTGAGATGCATTATTCCAGAAGAGTACGACTTAGACCGTGTCAAAAGCTTCTCTGGATGTGCTGCTCGGACTTTGACCAGTTGAAAGTAACGATCCTAGTTCACCTGCGATCTCGGAGTCAGTCACAGTTGCAACTAGGAGCGTGATGAGCAGTACCGCAGCTGGAAAATCAGGCTCATTATCACGGAACATCCTGTGACATGATGGGGAAGAAAGCAACAGCCAGGTGCAGAATAGCTTCAATGATCCCATCCGATTAGGAGATGTTCATATGGAAACTGAACTATTTGAGCTCTCCTCAGAGAGCTTTTGTACTATGAACGACTTGTGGATAAGCGGCCATTGTTTGTGAGACGACACATGTTCTATAAGAGAGCAGACATTAGTCCAAGATCTAACACAGAGAACATACACATACATACATTCTCATAAGATGCAAAGTAATTTGTGTGAATGGAAGTACTACGGAAGGTTAGGTTTCTACTCTTAAAAGAATCTTTCCTTGAATGAGTTTGAAGTAGCATTTGACGTCCCTTTGCACTATAGTACAGATTCTCATAAGAATCTCAAAGAATGCCAGTCTCGAGGTGCAGTTCCTTGTTACATGGGTATTTCATACAGAATATCAATTGATTTTAAATCCTCGAGATAAAAAAGTACCAGATTGTTCACAGGGGACTAAATGAAATGTTTACTAACGTGGAAGAAAATGGAGGGGACTGAGAACCACACTATTCAAAGAATCATGTACACAACACGGAAGCTAGATGCACCTAGGAAATATAAATGATGCAAAGAAGAAGCTTTTCTTCAATAACATCTCCGTGTGCTATACTTCATTGTGTAAGTGGGAATACAAGTTGCCCCGAAAGAAACCAATAAGAACCACGGGTTGAGGTGAGGTTGAGGTCGGCCTGTAACCAACAACCGACTCCCACACACACACACACACAGAGTCTTTTCTCCGAGTGCAAAGAATCAAGGTGACTTGTTTGTGATAGAGACACATTGAAATGAAGAAAGGGAATTGCATGAAACCAGTAGGAAGCACGAAACAGTGAAAGACTAGAGAGAGCTGCTGGTTAGATTTTGATATATGGGATGCCATGGTCCAGAGAACCAAAGATCCAAATATGCTCCTTCTAGACTACAGGCAAAATTCGGACCCCCTCTCAGTTCCAAAATGTTTGGCCCAGCACCTATCACCAATCATAGAGGGTGACACCTCTAAAGATGAGTTATTTTCGTTTGCTTGGCCCGTCTCTTTCCGTACCTTTCCACCCAACAATATAGTCTATACCACTTTATTTTTTTCCAAAAAAAAAAAGAAAGAAAAAAGTCTATGCACACCTCAAGGACTCGAACCCTCGAACCCTACATATGGATACGGACGGGACGGACGCCGCGTTAGAGCGGATTTTTGAAGCACTTATACACACAAGTTGGGGATCCATGTCCATGGGTGGAACGTTCATACGCACAAGTATGAATGAGTGACTCGTTCCACCACCTCAAGGGTCTTCTGCTGCCTGGCCAATGGATCATTCCACGCGTGTTGTGAGGCGTTGACGCACGAGTGAGTGACGACATCTCTCTCCACGAGATCTAAGCTTCCATTTCTTCGTTTTCGTTTTGGGTTCTTTTTCACTTGGGGATCGACAAATTTCTCGCACCAAAATGGATTCAAACGAACAAGAATGTGAAGCTGCTGCTGAAGCTTCTTGTTCTTGGGACTCGCAAGAAGAAGAAGAGGAAGATCACTTCGACAAGCTGCCGGATTCCTTGCTCCTCACCGTTTTCAACAAGATGGCAGACATCAAGGCCCTCGGGAAGTGCTGCGTCGTCTCCAAGCGCTTCCATTCTCTGGCCTCGCAGGTGGACAATGTGGTGGTCAAGGTGGACTGCGTTATCTCTGGAGAGGACGCTGCCGCAGCTGCTGCCGGTGGTAATACCAATGGTAACGGTAATGGTAGCAGCTCAAACAGTAGCAAGAGCAGAGGGCCGCTCGCCAACTTCGTGAGATTCGTCTATGGAAGCTTGCTCAAGCCGTTTCAGGCACTGCAACACTTGCTCACGCCGAAAAGGCTGAGCAACAGGGGCGCGTCTGCCGCTGGGGATGCAGCTGCTGCTGCTGCTGCTCCTGCGGTATCTCATCACTCGCCCGGGGAAGTGCTTCGGAACTTCAAAGAGATCCAGAAGCTGAGGATCGAGCTTCCCGGCGGGGAGTTGGCCATTGAAGATGATATCGTGCTCAAGTGGAAGGCGGAGTTTGGTAGCAGTGTTGAAGGGTGCGTTATCCTCGGAGCTTACAGCGACAAGAAAAAGGCTGACAACAACAACAACAACGACGAAGATAAGTCTCCAGATGATGCTCCTTCACAGGTCCAGGAAGTTCTCGAAGACGGTACAAAGGTCGAGAATCCAAATCAAACAAGTCACCTTCCGGCGAGTTCGCCGGAACTCCAGCAGCAGCAACAGCAGCCGCTGGAGCTCCATGAACAAGTTCCAGATCCTCACCACCACCTGCAGCAGCAGCAGCAGCAGCCGGAGGAGCAGCAACTCCAACCCCAACCCCAACCCCAGCAGCAGCAGCAAGAGGATAATGGTAGCATTCCGGAATCGTTCTATACCGACGGTAGTCTCAAGTCGAGGGTCGTATGGACCATAAGTTCGCTGATAGCTGCTTCTGCACGGCACTATTTGCTTCAGCAGATCATCTGCGAGCATCCCAGTCTCGATAGTCTCGTCCTGACTGATGCCGACGGGCAAGGGACGTTGTGCATGGACCGAGAGCAACTCGACGAGTTCAGGAACAAGCCGTTGGCAACGTCGACGTCTTCCAACAGGACACAAGTCCCCGCTCTCAACATGAAGCTGTGGTACGCCCCTACCCTGGAGCTTCCCGATGGTAGCGTCCTCACGGGTGCAACTCTGGTGGCCATCAGGCCCAGCGACGAACCCTACAGGACCACCCAAAAGGAGATGCAGAGCTTCATTGGAGAGGCGTTCGAGGAGCCGTACAAAGCTGCCGCTGCTCTACTCGTCAAACGGAGGACATACTTGCTCGAGATGAACTCATTCTGACATGAGTTTGGAACCCCAACTCCGAACCCGGAACCCGGAACCCGACCCGATCTATCTTAGAAGGCCATTTTTTTTTCTTGCATGTTTTGGGTGTATATATATATAGCATAATATGAGGAAATTCCTTGGACTAGGCTATCTGCAGCTGGTGGTGAGCATCCACTCCGTGCTGTCAATTTATATAATCTTTGCAGTTTCTATAAGAACATATATATCAAAGTTGTGATCGGTGCAGCCTGCACACATCACATTTCAGACTTTAATGCCTTCAGTGTATGTATGTATTGTTTTTTTTCGTCAGCTGCTGCAAATGCAGCCTTGTAGTCTACAGATCAGAAGGTCGGTGATCCTCATCGAGTTGCCACCTTCAATTCAAAATATATACGTGAATGGATATGATAGTACGTACATAAATACGTAGGCAACAAAGACAAAGAAAATATGATATGGTTGCATCTCAGGTTGACGATAATAGTCTACTTGATAGAACCTTGGATAGAACTTTGCCAACCATTGCCAAGCTATGCAAGCAAGCCAGAACACACACACACGCCAGTATGAAGTCGACGTATATCTCATGGCCATTTCGAGCTTGCAGAGCCGCCCATAACTCCCACGTCTGCTTCTTGTCTCAACGAGGTGGACGGTGAGGTCCTTGATACCCACCCTTGTCTTTCATGATTTTTTTTGTTGATCTCAAGAACTTATGTCATGTCCACTACCTGTACTAAGCACACTCTCCCCTCCGTCTTTGCATAGATGACACAGTTGCTGTCAAAAGCCTGATGCAAGCCCCGTGCGGATCTTCGTTTGTCTTTCCCTGTTCATACGAGTGAGCGCCAAGGGAGCAGCAGCAGTCTATAAGAGCCCTGTTGAAGAATAGTTTGCCGGTTGTTTTGTTCATTTCCAGCCCAAGGAAACATCGCTGTGACATATGCAGTGGAGTGGACCTCACTCTTATAATCCTTGCTGCTACTTGTGCTAAACCTACAGCCTCCGACAGGGACTTGTTGTGTTTATTCATTAAGTGGAGGCACAAACTCCATGTGTAATGTCTTTCAAAAACGCAGAGGGCCGTGAGGCCTCTCGGGATTGAGAAGGCCACAGCCAGCTTCATATGACACAACCGTAAGTTTGTATTTTCAGTTCTTCAATGATTAAGTGCTGGAAAAGCCAATCTGATTTGTTAGAGGTTACGAGCAGTATCCGCAATGTGGTAAACGTTCGTTTCTGGTTAACCGGGCGTGGCGTGTGAATCACGTTGTTTTTATCACAAACTCCATATGCATTTTCAGCTTATGCAAATGCTAGTAATCCCTCAACATCTTGCCTTCTAGTGTACATTAAAATATTGCAGTAGTATTTTACAGAGCATAGTACTGTACTGTGCATTTCCTAATACAATATCCCGCCTTTAATTTAAAAACAAACAGAGCATGGTATTGAGTATTTAATTATAGTGACTGGTTATATGAATATCATCCAAGAAGCCGTGCGAGAAGACCAGTGCTTGGGATTGACATAATGACAAGTAGCAAGTCTATGTCCTAGACTTCAATGAATAAAAATCTTTAAAAATATGAGACGGAGCTTCTAGAGTGCATAATATCCAAACACCTTCTAGAGGTAAAACTGATTGTCGGTTTTAAGATGCACAATTTAAATGTAAGTGCTACAGTGAAGGCTTAGACTTATTAAGCTATAAAATCCTAATGAAACAAGAGCCCTACATTTGAAGCACTGGAATGGCGTTGCTGCCTTGGCTAGGAGGTAGCAATGCTGTAGTCCACAACGCAACTAAGGTGATTGTGCGTATCCCCAAATCCGTAGCTCAAGAAACATTAAACGTGGTTGAGCAAGAAAGCCAGGAGTATGTCACAAAAATCCCAGTCCCAAGGCAGAAGTACATCCAGGTTTCAAAAGTAGCGCTAATGAGCAGCATTCTTCAGGGGTTCCAGTCCAGAAACGAAGAGTGCAACTTCATTACTGTCGTCTCGTAAGTTTTTTAAAAGAGTTTCCGTTAAACTGCAAAAAATTTGCAGCTGCCTTGAAGCAATTTTGCATGCAGAGCATAAGGTCCTCCTGGAAGAACTTCGACTTGATAGGTTAGAAGGCATGAATAGTGAGGTTTCGTATGTTAACAACAACGACAAAGATGATCTCCAAACAAACGGGACTATCACCACGGGCTCAAAAAGTAATAGGTATAAATTTTCAGAAACTGTTAGTCTCAATAGTATCAGTACTGTGTATATAGGATGTCGCGTTTCCAGAAGAATATCATGAAACTCCTCAGAAACGCCGAGTTTCAGGAGCTTTCAGCACGGGATTTGCAGTTAACAGCAGCTCTGAACTCGGATTATCTCTTGACTCTACCGATAAATGTTGACTGGAAGAGTGCTTCCACAGCAAGTGTCATTATATTCAGGCAAGTAAAAGCCACACTTTATCTTCTTAAAATTTTCCATATTTTCTGTAGACGTGGATATACAACGGAGAAGCAAGAAGGATTTTTACTTGGTGCTAAGCTCGACTATGCCCAGTCTTTATTGCTTCGGCAGATCTTCAACGTAATTGCACTTCCGTTTCTTCAAGCTGCCAGGGCCCTTCTGGAGGTACTCCAAAACTTGGTTCCATTTTTCCGCTAGCATTGCTTCTCAGGAAAAGAAAGCCAATGGAAATTCCGAGAACGCCTGGGCAGAAGCGTTTAAAAACTGGCTGGAAGAGCCTTTGCTTCTCGACAACGACTCCGCAGAAGGGCAGGAAGGCTTGTCCGGAGAGAGCTTGCCGATGTGGATTGCTGCAAAACGAGCAGTCCCTCGTTATGAAGCAGTCTTGTCCGGCACCCGTGGGAAACTACTTAGAAGGTTTCTCGTTTGGATGAGAATTCTTCCACCAGAAAGCAACAACATAACCTGTTTAATCGATGACGATCTTTCATCCGGTGAACCACACTTGAGGTACAATGATCAAACGTCTCATAGTAGGGTTTTGCAAAAACTTACCCCATTTACCAGACCCAGTTATCTGACTCGAGTATCCATGAGAGACATTTGGCTTCAGCTGAATTCTGAACCAACTTCTTTGAGAAAACTGAGAGCATTATTGTCTATTTTCTTCAGCCGATCAACTTTGCAGGTACCTGAATTCTAAACCTAAACCTAAGCAATCTTGCCCTAGCTCTAAACCTTTAACCCTAACTTAAATTTCGTCAAGGAGCCTGCCTTCAAGGAATTGGTCGTGATGCATGAGAAGGCAACGAGTTCCGGCGAGCCTCGACTAGAGCTGAACACCTACACTAACATTCCAGTTCCAGATCTTAAGGCGAGGTTTTGCTTTTTCTCGTGCACTGGCTAGCTGCTTTTTCTTTTTGCAGGTCGTCTTTCCGAACAAAAAGCTCACGTTTCGCTTGCTCGATACGGTAAATTTGTTCTCCTGAAGTTATAGGTTTTGTTTTCGAAATGTATAGTTTTTGTTTCACAGGTCAGGCTGGACTTTGCAACCATAGCTGGACTACTTGCATACCTTGTGAACTACAGATTCGATAACATTTTGAGCTCCCCGTAAGCAGTGAGGAACTTAAATCGTGTGACTTGCGTCCAACTTTTGCAGCTCAGCGTTTGTTCTTGATCTTGTAGCATCCATTTCACTGGTGGTGTTTGGTACAAGAGCAGCACTTGGATACAAGCAAACGTGGGATCGTTACCAGGTACAGCATTACGTACGGTAGTTGCTTAAAGTTGCGATGTGGTCCAGCTAGTGGTGAACAAGCAGCTGTACGAGAAAACTTTGGCAAGCGACTTTGGTGTCGTCCACTTTTTGATTGATGCTTCCGAGGAGCAACAGGTAGAATCATGCGTATAATACAGTACTTCCTTCGTTTATAGCGACGTTTCAGCTGAAAGAAGCTATACTTTTGTATGCACTGCTGCTGCAATCCTCGAAAGATCAAGTGGGTTATGTTGTGTGGTTTACATGATTGATGCATTGATGATTTCTTGCAGCAAGAGATGACACTGGATGCTCTGGCTTCCACTTGCGAGCGCTATGTGTACAACATGTTCAAAGAGCAGGTATGTTCGTCCTTTATGTTTTTGTCTCCTGAGCTTTTTGTTGTTGAGCAGATGAAAATGCCGGTTGAGAATGGCGTCCACATACTCTCAAGGCTCGGACTGGTGACAATGCGTGGTAGTAACTTAGTCCGGGCCATTCCTTACGCTCAAGCTATGCATTCTCTAGAATCGAGGTGGCAAATGCTTTTGACAAGCCAGGCGATATGGAAGAATCGCGTAAAGTAAGCTGTATTTCGGTAAATAAAATAATATTGGTGTTTTTGCATTTAAGTAACTATTAGTAGATTATTGTGTTTCACAGCGAACTGTAAAACAATTGTACCAGTTAATAGGCTATTTAACAATTATTACACTTCCACTTGTGTTACACAATATGAGATCGTTCTTTATGTTTATGTCTCCTCAGCTTTGGTTCTTGAAAATGCCGGCTGAAAATGGGCTGGACCATTCCTTACGCTCAAGCTGTCCATTCTCTAGAACCAGGTGGTAAATGCTTTCGACGAGCCAAGCAATATGGATGAATTGCGTAAACTAAACCGATGGTAAAAAGAAAATGTATTTCGGTCTGTTGAAGTGAACCATCGGGTCCACATATCTCATGCATTCACATAAATACGAGTATGAAGAATAAAATAATGGTACTAATTGGGTATTTAATTGTTATCAAAGCTCTCCCAGTATGGAGCTTCACTAAAAGGTAGAACCCCGACGTTAAAATTGCTTATCTATTTTTATATTATTTGTGATGACATAAATATGAAAGTTAAGCTACCCGTAAAATTTAAAGCACCAATTAGTTTTTTTTTAATAAAGTCGCGAAATTGTATTAGGATACAATTGGCCATTCTTGCGAGAATAAGCACCAATTAGTTACTTGGCAAACAGTGGACAATGTTGTTCGTCACCAC
>LDJE01079470.1:0-10267 GCA_001021135.1 Selaginella kraussiana
GGTTCAGCTTGCTAGCAAGTGGAGGTTCCAAGGACTTCAAGTTCGCCAGGACTACAAGGCAATTCGGTAAACTAATTAGAATTTCAGCTATAGCTCCACAAGTGCCACTGCTAGAAGTTGAAGATCTTACACCATAGTCAAGTAGTTCTCAAGGGCCAAATTTATAGGGTACCCAATACGCCTAGGAGAGCAACCAATGACCATGAGCAAACTTGATCCAGTCAAGCGGGATCTCAAGTTTCAACCCATTGCATCCAATTCGACGGAATTCTATCCACATCCTCTTTGTTGCGTTTTTTGCAAGAGGGCCGCCTCCCACTTGCCCCCAGCGTTCACCGTGACATGGTCCCCCAGGTGATATTCTACACAAGTGGTGGGGAAACAGCTCCTTGACTATAATTCGAGGTTGAGCGTTCTGTGTAATGTTAAATGTAGACTCCATTGTTTTTCCGCTATGCTTGAACACCAGGGTATCTCCCTCCCTTCAGAATATGGCGAAATAATTGATAATTGACTTATCAACTAGTTGATAAACCATGTTCAGACATGATTGATGTAATTATCATATTTCTGGAAATGCTCCTTTATGTACAGGCTACTTGACTTTGGACATGCAGATGCTAAAGTTCCTACCAAATGTTTGTGACCAATGTGATTTCGTTCGAAAACGTCTTCCAGATTGATTACTCTTTGGAACGTATACAAGCTGTACATCACCAAAACATTTGGATTATTGTGCTTTTCTTCCATTCTTTAATCCTTCTTCACCTGTGTTTCAGGGGCGGAAGCCACCGGATGGAACCGGTAGCGCTCTACTCAGCCCCCGTGCTCGCTCAACCAAAGTCACCACAAAGAAAGACTCGCAAGGTGGTATCGTTTTTTATATCGTTGCTTCAGCAACTGCTTTGGACGTCGAAGACATCTCATGTTTCAGTGGAGTGTGATTTTTTTATTGTTTACAAGGGGTAAATTTGGAACCTTCATGCTTGATATGAATCATTGCTTTGAGTGCGTAATAAAATTTCACTTAAATAAAATCCTGTGAGTTTTATTGGCAAAAGGTGAACACGGACATTTAGAAATACTGTGCCAACAACATCCAAGAACCACAAGATTTATTTGAGCTTGCAAAGGCCTAGTTGCTTGCTCACTTCTCCACCTTGCGGTAATTCTGCCTGCTGATGGGGTTCATCACCACTGGATTTTCGGACGCCTCCCTGGGCCATCCCTCGTCAAACAGCCTGTTCGTCTCAGCATACCACGCAGGATCGCTATACGTCTTGGCCACAGTGCCTAACAATGCAATATGATGAAATAAACCCAAATTTGCTTTTCCAAATGCCTACCTCCAAAAATGTGGCGATTGTTCACAAGATCGTAGAAGACGTAGGCGAGGCCAAATGACGCAATTACGCCCACGCCCGCTTGCCAAGGGAAGAAGCCACGGAGAAAGAGGTTCGCGCGGCTGCTATTCTCGACGCCCATCGCTCCGCAAGCTCAAACAAATAAGAGCCCTAATGCGGAGCCCTAATGCGGAGCCCTATTTTTCACTTATCCGAAATAAGCATATTCACATGAATATTCTTTGGATATATTTCGACCCCGCGAAAAATGCTTTGAACTTTGCGTGGTAGTTATTCATAGGGTTTTGGGCGGGGGCTGCGCTCGAGCTGTGCGTTCCTGGTCTCTCCCAGAAAAAGACCTGGAAAAATGCAAGCTTTTATACAGGTCATGTCCCGAAAGGCCTGTAGGTTCCGCTTTCCAGTTGCTACATTATGAGACGGCGTCCGTCTGAATCGAGCGACAGAAGGCGAGTGAGTTTTGCATCCTCAGAAGAAGTTCACGAGTTTGATAGTGGCGGCGCCAACTCAGGGTCCGTGCTTATACCACCCCCGGTATGGTTTTCCAGTTTCTTTGTGCCTGAAGATGACGAGAAAGAGTCTACTAGCGCGGTATCTAGTGAGGCTAGCACAGTGGCATCCGGTTCAACGGGTACTCCAGCCCCAGCTCTTCCTCGAAGGAGAAGCAGTGATAGTAAATTCGTTCCCTTGGCAGTGCAGGCGTTTGAAGCATTACAGGATGAACGAGATCAGATTAAGGAAGGAAAAAAGTCGGACGTGCAAGAAGAGTGGTCAGAGCTATCCACTGAAGCTCGAAAGAAGCTGCAGAATTCGAAGAAAAAGGGGAAGAAATCAATGCAGGAAACCCGGTCAATGTCCATGTCCAGGCTTTCTCCCTTACCAGATCATGCATCTTCTTCGACTTCTAGTACTACGCGAAAGAGGAAGGTTAAGAAGAAGAAGAAAAAGGCCAAGAAGAAACGGAAGGATGTGGAGGGAGAAAATGTGGGGGTAAGGAAGAAGTCCAAGAAGAGAAGGAAGAAAGCGGAGGATCCGTATGTGAACGTACTAGCATTTCTGAGGGGCTCTGTGAAGCGGAAAAGCAGCCTCAGATTACAGACGGCTCTCAGAAAGATGATGAGCAAAGTCGCTAAGAAGTTTAAGGTGAGGGAGGAAATGAAGGACGGGCACGTTGATATAACGGAAGTGAAGAAAGAAAAGGCCCCGAGGAGGCGGAAAAAGAAGAAGCTTTACCGGGTTAACAAAATCCGCGGGCAACCGGTTGGACTTCGATCCTTAATGAAGCAGTGGAAATGGGCCTTCATCTTCTCTTAACTTGTGGTAAGTTTGTAGTTGGTGGTGACACCATTAACTCTGCATTGAGGGTTTGGTTGCAGGGGCATAGATTTCCACCCACTCGTTTTTTGTTGCAATGGTTAATCAGGCAGTCGTACCTATAAAGGCAAGGATTGGCAGATTTTGATTCTTAGCGTTTTACATATTTTCTCTTGCTCCTTCAGAATGTGAGGCAATATTGAAAACTGCCAAACAGTGGAACAGGCTGCACCATGAGGGGGGCCTTCAATGTCTGGTGGGATTCTTCGACACAGGTAGGTTAATTATTCTTCGAGCTTTCTTACAACTCGTTTAAACAGACTGAAGTAAGCTGGAAGGAACTGGCTTGTGTCGAAAACAAGCGATGGTTGAGGTTTGCTTCACGCAAAGAGGTACTCTGATTTCTGAAGCATCTATCAAGGACATGACTAGCAGAAAATACAGGTCACTCAATCACAAGGACAATCGACAAGGATAAAAGCATGCATGAACTTAAGGCTACAAGACATATACAAGGCCAATATTCAAGGCAAAATGTCCTTCTCAATAGCATGTCCCGACGGGCGGACATTATCAGCAGTGCTTTTTAACGGCGCTCTTTCCTCATTCTTCTTGCTTTACGGCTACGTCTATTGGTGGCAAGCACATTGCAAGCAACAACATGAAGCGCAATACCTCCCACTTGAGCGACAAGCAGAGTGCTCATCTGGATTCCATGAGCTTTCTCCACTTGGGAGGCTCCGACGTACAAGGGCGACGAATTCTCTGCATCCTTGGCAAGCTTGTACCTACAGGTTGGGAAGAATCGTCGTGTGGTGTTTGTTTGAATTGTTTGTTCTTCACTTGTTCGTCTCATGCATCCATCGTCTCGTAATTGTGAAATGTCCGTCCCTTTCTCGTACATTGAAGCCGTCCATGGAATCGTTGAAATTCTTCATCATTTCACGTTGGTTCGAAATTTGAACGTTGAAATTCTTCATCATTCCGCATGTCACTGCCTTGCATGATGTCGGAGCTCTCCATGAATGAACATTTCACGTTGAGGCCATAATGCAGGGAGCCATCACCTCGAGAAGCTGAGTGAGTACACTACCTCAAAGTTGTCCAAAGAGCCTTCCTTCAAAGGAAAGCATTGTACCGTCGTTTACTTCAACTCGGGAGTTGTTAAGGACGATCTGACCCTCTTCCTCTGGACGCTCAAATGGACACTCCAAGGGATTCAAGAAGCGGGGCTTCAAATTGGAACCATGTACGTCGTGCACCCAAGCATGCCCACCAGAATTTGTTGCTTCCCATGGTACGCATTCCCCATTTTCCCGCATTCCCCGATCCCGTGACATAAATATTGAGCATTTCCCAGGATCAAATGCCTGAGCAGGCTCGAATATCTGTGGGACGTCCTCCAAGTCGAGCAGATCCAAATACCACTTTACGTGCGCAAGCATGACGATCGTCTGGAGCACTGCCCGATCGGGCTGGAAGTTCACAATAATCCACTCCCGGACATCGCCCACACCATCCTCTGATAAGAGATTCCTGGGAAAACTGTAACAAAAACGCCAGAATGGTCCAGAAAGGAAGCCTCTGAAAGCGATCGATCAATCGAACTCTTGTAGATAGTTGTCGTAGTTGTTGGGCTTCCAATGGAACATAAGTTACCACGCTGGTTTGTTGTGTGACGAGAGTTACATCTGACTGGCGATGTTATTAAAAAATCTGCATCCAATATACGAAATATAAATGCATTGCAACAAATAATATTTAAAGGACCACTCTCTATTCTACCTGTCGCTGTTGGTTAGTCTCTCCCTGGCGGGCTATGAAGAGAGTTGCCGTTCTCAAGATGGCGCGCGTACGAGAAGGCACTCACCTCCAATGCCGGAGGAGGCTTCCGGGGCCGGTCGAACTTGGGCGAAACATTCCCCTTCAACTCGGGCTTCATCCCGGGCCTCACCTCGGCCTTGATCTCGGACTTGATCTCGGGCTTCATCTCGGCTGGCTCTGATCGGAGAAAATCACCACCCGAGAGTCGTAGATCGGGTGGCACGCCTGAGATGGAGGCTCTCCGCTTCAGAGGCGTCGGGCAGACTTGAAGCACGACGTCCGCCGGGTTGGCCGTCCGGCACATCTCGTCCATGTGAAGGACGTCGTCGATCCGCGACACGATGCTGAAAGCCAAGCACTCGAGGACTCGCGAGTAACTTTCAAGGATTGACTGGCCAACGTCCTGCAAGTAAATGGTAACATCCCCGAGCGTTAGCGTTTGACTAATGTCGAAAAAGTACGTATAAAATATACACCTTGTTGTACTGGATCTTGTGAATATCCAGCAGGGTTTGCGAAAGTCCGGGGAATTTTTGCTTGAGGCAAAGGAGTAGACTTTGCGCCCTGCCGATGAGGACTTCACGTCGGTCGCCATCGCCGACCAAATCTTTCACGAGACCACTCCATGACTTGGACGACGCTGCCTTGGCGTCCTTCGAGGAGGAATGGCCACCACCACCCTGAAGGTTCATTTTCCGCTGCCAAGCATGAATCGCCGCCTCCAATCGGTTGGCGATTTCCAACGCACTATGCTCCGACGAAAGGTCCACCGCTGCGAGGAACGCCTCTGGGGAAAAGTGCTCGAAAGCTAAGCAGCGGTAGAAGCCTTCCCCCAAACTGGACCTTCCATTCTGTGCAAAACATCCATTTTTAAGCCGTAACCACACACTCGTATATACTGTCAACGTATATACGAAAGCGAAAGACCGCACGTACCTTGGGCAGCGCCTCCCAGTAGACCTCCGGGACGTCCATTTCCGATAGGACCTGTGCATTGATCGCCATTGCCGCCTTCAGGATCTGGTTGACGCTCTCCTTCTGGTGCAAAAGGCATTTCTTGGAATCCAATGAGATCCCCTTTGGGGGAACCCTTGGCGTAGGCAGCCACCATTTCTCTTCTTGCCGGGGAAGGGAGTTCCTCGGCGTGCCGGCGGCGCCGGACTCGGCGACAGCCAGGCCCTGGTCGACGTACCAGAACTCCGTCTTGGTGAAACCATCAAGACAATCCTGTGGTGACGTGGCTAACCATGGTAAGCCTCGGTGGTTAACCGTCCTAAGCTTACCAGTAGCATCATGTCCAGCTTCCGTAGTGCCGGGAGGTTGATGTGTAGATCCGCCCGGGGGTTGCTAACCATAACCTAAAAACCCTCGAACAACCTCAAAAAAATGGCATTTTTTCAATGAAATGCCAACCTCAATGCTGCTACCGTCGGGGAAGGACTGCCATGTAGGGACGAGCTCTACGATGTGGTCGGTGACAGAGAGGAGCCATTCCATTTCGCGCCTCCACATGTTTTTCTTCTCCGGGGATAAAGGCTCCAGCCTCCAAAGCTCCCCGAAAATGGAGGCTGCAAAAACGTCCAGAAAATTGTGTTGGCAAAAAGGCGTAAACAAACATTCTGTTGGTACCTGATAGGTTGGTGATCGCATTGGAAATGGCCAGGGCTGTAGATACACCACGGCTGCCCCCAGACATGTCCTCGCCCAGCAACAGCCTCGCAAATCGTTCCTTCATCATCTCCACCTCTGGAATTTCATCGTGTAAAGCGCTTGCTTGTACTATGATCTAAAAAATGCGAGAAAATGCACCCTCTAAGAAATGCCGGAAATAAAATGCAGGTGGATCAAAATGCTGGAAATTAGTAACAAATAGCTACAAATGTAGGAAATTTCCAAAAAATAGCAGGAAAATGCCGTAAACAATATCTCAATGACGAAAATGAGCAAAAATAACACTACACGAAATGCCGTCGAATAATTGCGGCATTTACAAGAAATATTAATCGAAATGGGAAATACTAAGCTGAAATGCATTAAATGCGGCCGAAAAATGCAAAGAGCCCGAGCAAAATGCCCAGAAATTCAGAAACATCGCCTCGGGAACAGAAAATGGACGAAAATGCGGGCCGCAAGAAGTGAGAGAGAACAAGAGCAAGAAATGCAGGTCACCTGAAGAATCCGTCTCCCGTTTCTCCCGCTTTTCTTCCCAAATCGCCTTGGATGGGGCCGCAGATGGTGTTTTCTCGTTCTTGAGCGGCCATCCCAGCGGCGAAATCCTGCTATTGGATGAAGCGCTGCGGTGATCTTCGGATGAATTCCACTCCCTGGGGCTGCTGAAGCTCGAATCGGCATCGAAACTAGAAAAATCGAAGCTTGCACTTGAGCTCGTGGTGCCGTCCAAGCTCGGGTACTCGAGTCGGTCGTCTCGGAGTGCATCTCTGGCATTGGAATGCGGAGGATTTCTCATCTCTGCAGCCCAAGAACCATCGATCAAGAACGCCTCTTTCGCGATTGATCTGAGAAAAACGTACCTGGATCTTTCGATTTGGAGCTCTCCGAAGCGGCGGCTGCCCCTGACGCATAGACGCTCTCGATGATACTTCCGAGCCTCGCCATTTCTTCATCCGAGCGCCGCCATCAAGAAAACCGAATTTCGGGGTAAAAATCTGACCGATCGACGAACTGTCCCTGCCAGCGACAATCGATCGCTTAATGAGTAAATACGAGCACTCGTGAGAAAATGTTCAAGAACAATCCCATGACGGCACGAAGAACCCTAGACGAACAATGAAAAAGAAACTTGGAAAAGCGAGGGTGTACCATGGCTCCAGACTTGTTCCAGATGCACGTCAGCCACTGACACACTGCCACGCGTCCTTAACGAAATTGATTGCGGGCTTAAAAAGCTAGTTTATTGGCTTTTACGTGGTTTAGCGAGCACGCAGAAAATGTATCATGACGCGTCGTGGCAAATCTTTTAAGCCTGGAAAATGTATTTTATTTAAATGAGTTTCCAGCGATTTGACCCTCGTAGCACGTCTTTCGCACCTTCCTGCACGCTTGCGCCAGTATTTACCGCGTGGTTAAAAACCGTACAACCGTCCTTCTGTCTTGTCATAAATTTTTTGGTAATGATCCTAGGACCTTTAAGATAATAAATAAATTAAATATTGATTGTATACTGATTTATGTTTTATTTTGTTGATATTGGGAGATGGTGTAATTACATGAAACTGATCCTTTTGCTTGTTCTATAAATTTGGTCACCACTTCTCGTGTTGAATGATAGAGCCAGTGAGTAATATATGGTGAAATATTAGGCTGTTATTTAGATTATATTTACGAAATAAACCGGTAGACATGCATTCTGAATGTGACACTTGTGTAGTGTTTTGTAGTATGAGAAATCCAAGTATCCTTATGGAGAATTTGGTAGGAAATGAACGAAATCACTTGAATGTATTTTTCATGGTAGATTTATATGCAAAGTATAAGAAGGTGAAAGCACTGAAGAACAAGAATCCATAGAGGTTTACCATCTACCTAAGTGGTATACAAAGCTTCCTGTGGTAACGCAACGTGATGTAGATTCCATCACTTCAATAACGGTGCAACAAAATCAATAACTCAACCATGAACAAGTCCTTAACTTCACATATGAATATTTCTAGCAGCATGTTAGAAACAACATTGCAAGAACTCTCAACAACAATCACCATGTTGCATCATTCATGCATGAGCTAATACAAAAAATCAAATCCCAATTTTTTATTTATTCCATATTCCCATTAATACAAATGTGTGTTAAGCCCACCGAAGGTGGGCATGCTTACTAGTGAATCTACTAAATACTTGAACGCAAGGTATAAGCTGTTTATTTTTTCACGTCTATAGTGATTAATCCGGCGGAGCATATTTAAAAGGTAAGGATGGTACATTTTTTGTTTGCTCACCGGAAGTGGATGCTTGAGGAAAAAATAAATAACAGATGCAATGTATTCAAGCTACTTGTTATTTTGAATTGATCTTGTTAGATCTCTGGCCAGTTCATTTCCGAGGTCACTCCATGAAAGCCCTTTCTATAGAATTTGTTTCATTATCGAAGGTAATCATAGATGGCACAAGTTCACTGGATATCCACTCCTCAATAAGTGTTAAAACGCTTCGCAAACTCTCGTTGTTATTTTGTATTAGTGATGTCCAGTCAAGATCATGCATCATCGCCATTTTAATTCTCTCAACAATAATGGATCCTTGAGATTGACGGGGAAGATTAGTTAGTGGCCTTTTGTAAACATCACATATGTTATCAGGGAGCTTAGTAGACAATTGTATTGCACATTTCATGTGAATAGTTCCCATATCTCCTACGCATCCACACAATTCAAGTACATACTTGTGTTTGTATTAGGTTCTCAGCATATACGGCAAACTGGTAAACAACAAAATCCCTCAAGGCTTATAAATTACCGCTTTCCATGGGTTGAACAGGTGATGGACTCGAGTTCACGATGGGAGGTGAGAATTCGAATTCGAATTTCTGCATCGTCGAACTCTCATTCGAATTCGAATTCGAATTTCTGCATCGTCGTCTTCCGGTCGAAAAGTTAGAAGTGCAGCTGTTGGATCTTCATTCATGCATCAACAAACACTCAAATGATGCTGTTGTTGGCGGCTCTACACCAGCTTCTGCACTGCTCCCATGAACAGCGAGGTTCAGGGTATAGGACAACGAACTAAGCAACGCATTAGGTGTTAAGGTACATGATTTTATATGATTTGTATAGTATGTGTTTCTGCATTATAGGCTAATCCTGGTGAGTGTTTTATTGAAAAAACATTGCCACACTCCTTGAGGTGGCCACTCCTTAAGGTGACACGCTCTATATCGCACTCCTCGAGGTGCCCACTCTGTCGTGCCTGAGAAACAGGACCTGCTATAAGCTTTGCACTCATACGTTTGGATGCTCAGCTTTCTTGCTTGCATATGAAGCCATCGTTTGAGGCAGCATTCCGTGTTTTGTTCATACTAATCTTTTGCGGCCCCGGACATCTTTATGTATGCAGCTGGCCAAGTTCTTTTGGCAACCAGCCCTCCATGAGCTTGGATACAAGGACGAGTTCCCCGTTCCAATGCAGTTTTTGCAAGTACTCCTCTTCTCGGCCTCGCAAAGCCGCATACACCCGCTTCATGAGTTTCTCATCGACCATGAGAGCACCGTGATCATACAGTGGGAGGTTGGTGAGCAACCCACGTTCATGCTACCATCATTTACGGAGAACCTCAGTCTCAATGATTGGATTCAACTCTACGAGATTGCGACGAATGGCGAAGACCTCCGCAACACTCTCACGGTTCTCGTGCATGAGGCAGAGGAAAGCACCCAGGTTCGTGATGCCGGGGTGCTTGCTTCTCTCGAATGGCTCAATGAATCTAAGGAGCATTATGCCGGAGCCTGTTGTCCATGCTCCGAAAGAAGATGATGGTCGTTCTCACCAGAAATCTAAACTATGGAGCTAGCAAGCGGACCCTCCGGCCGGATTTGCTGGAACCCGACATTGCAAAAGTCTCTGCCTCTTTCAAGGAAGAGGAGACCATCGCAATGCTATTCGCCAAGTATCCGCACCCTCTCATCCCATCGTTCCTCGTGGACACTGAGGCCGCTAGAAAGGACTTCAGGATGTGGAAACTGTTTAACCTCAAAATCACCGCTCCTATCGTGATTGACTCTTGGATCACACTCGGGGATCTCGAGTCTATCCAAACC
>LDJE01079559.1:0-10969 GCA_001021135.1 Selaginella kraussiana
AATGATAGTTGAAATAAATATGCAATTCTAACAAAAAAAACCTTTGTTGGGTTGTTCACGTAGTCTTTAAGAACCACAGGCATTACATCTGCATTGGGAACCGCCAGCATTACATCTTTGTAGTTGGCAACCTCCGACATTCTATTTTTGTTTGTTTTATTGTCAAAGTTGGACAACACATGTTACAAAACTTAACTTAAAACACTGAATTCCAAGTGCCGTGATTCCTCCCAGCAACTCTCCCAGAACTTCACAAAGACATAACTACTTGATCGATAGGAGTTGCACGAGCTAGGAGATATCGAATTTACAAGGATTCAAGAGAGGGCCACAGTCTCTCGGGAGAGGTGGAAGCCCACTTTTTTTGGAAAATCACCCAGGGGGGATTGGGGAGGTATGGTATGATAGTGGAGAGGCCAGGTCTATAAGTGCAGTGCATCAAGTGAGTTCACCTGGTGTGTTAGGCTTCTTCACACTCCACCCAGCTATGCCTCCTCTGGGGTTATGCAATAGACCGACTTTGGCCCTTTGCTATCGATAAGCCATAACTTGGAAGTGTAACCCGTTCGCACCTCCTGGCCCCTACGGGACGTACACTTTCACCCTCGTGCTGGACTATCGCATTTCCGGTTCCAAGTGAGAGTCCTTTGTACTATAAAAAGGGTTAAGTTGGATGTAAGTAACAACACATAAAGACAGTAATGTTTGCAAAGTTCTTTGGGTGCTTAAGGCTCTCGAATACATGTTACTTTTTATTATGGCATTGAATAATCTACACATGAGGAAAAACTTGGAGAATGCAAGTTCAGGACAATATGTATTCATTCCTTAAAACTATGCCTGCACGTCTTTCTGTGGTATGCATTTTTTTCACCCACAAAACTACAATGAGAATTCCATAAACCAGCAGCATTTACTGTAGACTTTCATTTTGTTCTTGACTCAGGTTTGCAGACTATTACTGCCAGCCCAAACTACTTCGAGTATTTGTTCATTGCAGCAAATGTGTATCTTTACACATGACAATCTTTGCAGCACAACACTCGCCTCCCACACTCACAGTCAATCACTCCCACACTCTCGTATCCAGAACTGGTGCCGCTAAAAAACTTAATCCACATTAGCGATTAACCATATTTCAGAATATACTAGCGCAACCCCATACCTAATAACAATGTTTATGTTTAACTGATAGCTTCCGGATGAACTGAGCAGCTGGTGAAGCTCGATGGCATCACGGTTGACGACCAGAATACGTTCACGCTGCGGAGGAGAACATTGGTGACCATGGTGACAGCCTGCAGTGGCAAGAACATGAGTATTTACTGGAAGGAACACTTGCAATGGCATCTTGAGAGAGGAAGATGGAAAGAAGAAATACGGACTAACCTTTTGCAAGTGGGACGTGCACATACTTGAAAAAACAATAACGTCAGGAACACAAGGTTAATGGCCAATTGCAATTTCGCAACTTTATTAAAAAAAAAACACTCGCTAGTTTCAACCAATGCCTGTTCCATCAGAAAAACAACAAATTTGGCGATTTCCAACTGAAAGGTTGTTCCACAAAGGTGATTGTTTTGGAGGGTTCCGTGCAAGGAGGTTCCAATAAGGTTTGTGGTTATGGCAGTTCCTTTAGCATTTCTAGTAGCGGTTTTTGCGCAAAGGTTTTGGTTTCTGATAACATTTCTTTTTGGCGGTTCCGTGAAAGTCTTGCGTAAATCGTTGTCATTTAGGGAGTTCGGCTTATACCAGTGCACTATGAGCATGGATTTAAAAGATTTGTCCACCAAATGTCTTTCTCTGGAAGAGGGCCCAAAGATGGTTGTAGTTTACAAGATCGTCATCGTTCGGTTTGTCCTAAGACCATGAAGCGACCGTGCAAAAACAACAGTCACGCTGCGACCAGTGCAAAAACGAGAGAATGAGCTTTTTTATTATACTCAAGCCATGGCAGGAGGTAGTCTCGAAGATGTTTTCGTTCAGGTGGCTAATTTAGGCCATTAAGCTACATAGTTGCGGTTATGCACGTGTCAGACAATGTTCCCTCAACAGGAGCTTCTTGAATGACAAAGCATTCTCATCTCTTGTTATACTTTGACTTTGCCAGTTGCAACAAAAATCGCAAAACTCTTGCCGGTGCGGTGAGTAATTAACATGTGATTGTGAATGAGAAGTGAACATGAGATGAGAATGCTTTGTGAGTAAATACACAAACCGTGAGTCCGTGACATTGCTTATAACAGCTCTTTCTCAATCGTTTTTTGGTTGAAGAATTGACATAGAACGGATCCTTGCAGTTTGAAGTTTAGGTCTGAGCTAAATATTTGTGGACCAGGGCTCCGCTGCGCAGCAACACGACTGGCAACTCGCATGAGAGTGAAAGCCTTCCCGCGGATGTTTTCTGGTAAGCACGATGTCTAGGATTCAAATGTGCTTCTATATAGCTGAAGCTGCAAAGGTGGAAGCTCCAGAAGGGCTTAAGTTCCTGAAATCCCATGAATGGGTAAAGGTCGAGAGTGGGTCTGAAACAGCAACTATTGGCATCACGGATCATGGTGCTTTGAGAATATATCTGTGATTAATACTAATCCGTAAAATTATACTTTGGGACGCAAATCACGAAACGAAAGAACTTTGGAGCTGAGTGTTAAAGCATGCAACGATGTCAACAGTACTGTTTCATGAGAGGTTGTTGCCATCAACGAAGAAGTGCAGGCTTCACCCGACCTTGTAAGTTTTGTTAGTTTTGTTGGAACTTCGAGACGGTTTCTAGGTGAATGAAAGTCCTTTTGAAAAGGGATGGCTCATCAAAGTGCAATTGTCGGACTGGAAGACTTGCTGGATTCTTCCAAGTACGAAGATCATGTCAAGAGCGGGGACAAGAGTTCTAATCCCGGGAGATAAATTTGATTTTCAAGAAACTTTCAAGAATCAATCGACCATCACGTGAACAGTGGCAAAAGATGCATGCGACGGGCAGCCTGTTTGGACCAAACAGAGAGAGCCTCTTCATCTACCGTGATGAGTTATTGACTACATTTCAGTTTAGTGAAGTAGTTAATGATAACTGGAAAAAAAAGTGGAGCACTTCTGCTTTTCGGCTAACATTACATCCCTATGTCGCGAAAATAGAAGAATCAACAGGAAGTGGGAATTACATATATAATTCCCGCCCGGAACTAAACAAAAATCATTTGCTTCATCTTTCACCTTCAGCTCCACTTTTTGGAGCTTGCTTTCAAAGTCTTCAATTTTGTAGAAGTTAAAACTCTTTGAAAGACATTCTGGGCATGACTTTGTCATTGCCTTGACATGTCAGGGCAACCCGTTTCCTTGTTAAAAAAGGTAACAGTAAGTGTGTAAAAGTGTGTAAAAATGGAACTCAGTTGATTTTTGAAACAAATAAGAGCACAGCGCTGGTTTAGGGGTACATACGGTCGCCTATCTCAGAGCTACTGAGCTCTGAGATAGGCTCCTACATTTCTTTAGTATTATAACACGCAAATACAATATACAATATTACAATACAATTTACTGAGATTTACAACACGAGAGAGGATGAGGGTTTGGAGAATGCGAGTTTGCTTGAACCGAATTTCACAAGTCTCGTTTCCCACACGGGTTCCCACAACGTTCTCGTCAGAATGATTCATACATTCAACAACCCAATTTCTGGTACAAGCTTGTTTGTTGGCTATGGCCCGGCAAAGTTTATAGCGGCCGCACACAATTGATTACTCTTCACATGGTGACATTGCGCACCTTGAGAATTGACATAGAACATTGTGGATCCTTGAAATGTACCATCGCAGCGATAAATTGACGCCCGTTACAAAAGTGGCTTATGTATCTTTTTTTCGTAGGTATTTGTGGACCACTGTTGACTCCTAGGGTTCTGACTGACGTCGCAATGGCGCTCCGCTGCGCAGCAACACGACTGGCGACTCGCATGAGAGTCAGAGCCTTCCCACGGATGTTTTCCGGTAAGCACGACATTTGTGTTGTCTAGGATTCAAATGTGCGCTTGATCTATGGATCTCGCTTCAGTTTTTATGCATGTATATGAAGGTTTTTCTAATATATAGCTGAAGCTGCAAAGGTGGAAGCTCCACAAGGGCTTAAGTTCCTGGAATCCCACGAATGGGTAAAGGTCGAGAATGGATCCGAAACAGCAACTATTGGCATCACGGATCATGCACAGGTATATGGTGCTTGAGATTTGTTCTTTTTTTTGCTGTGTGATTAATACTAATCAGAAAAATACAGCAAGCACTTGGAGACGTGGTCTTTGCAGAGCTCCCAGATGTTGGGACGCAAATCACGAAACGAAAGAACTTTGGAGTTGTGGAGAGTGTTAAAGCATGCAGCGATGTCTACAGTCCTGTTTCTGGAGAGGTTGTTGCCATCAACGAAGAAGTGCAGGCTTCACCTGACCTTGTAAGTTTTGTTGGTTTTTGGGGTCTTTTTCATTCGCCAGACGGTTTCTAGGTGAATAAGAGTCCTTTTGAAAAGGGGTGGCTCATCAAAGTGCAAATGTCGGATAGTTCAGAGCTGGAAGACTTGCTGGATTCTTCCAAGTACGAAGATCACGTCAAAAGTTCCGGACACTGATAAATTAAACCTAATCCCGAGATGTGTTTTTAGAGATAAATTCGATTCTCAATAATGGTGTTCCAAATATTTTGCTCAGATAGATAGATTGATTTATAGTCTCGGTCTCGATCTTCCAGGGATGGATCCATTTCATGGACAATTAACGCCCCTTAAAAGGAACGATGTACCGGCTGCTTCGAGGCTGCTTGTGTACTTCGGGTATCCAACAAGAAATGCACCAGTGGTACACTTTAGCTTTCGCCATAATTTAGCTTTAGCTTCAGAGAAGATTTTATTTTCTTAAAATTCTTATAATTCACGCGTTTAAAGTCAAAACGTTGTTGAAGAATCTTGCTACGGAGTCCCTTGTTGACGTTATTTAATTTTGAACCGGTGTATGTTAGACCAACTTCCAAGCAGAAGCAGAATGTATACTAGTCAGTTCTGTTGGCAGCCCCAAAATCGTCATGATAACAAAATTTTGGTTTTTCTTAAATTGTGGTCTAAGAGTAACTAAGACTTCTGAAAAAGAATTAAGTTCTCTTGAACTATGACGGTGCCAGATGAAGCATTTCAATTGATGGAATGATTCATCATGTAAATGTTGAATTGGATCCAACAGTTCGAACATGTCAATCACCATCTCAGTGTTGAATCGAACGGGTGAAACACGGGGCTGTGGTCACATGAAAGTGTTGACAAGCACAACTAGCCAGCCAGCAAACAACTTCGAATGTCACCTTTCTCACGTTCGATACTCATTCTTTTTTCCGTGTGTGAATAATTTCTAGTCCACTTATTTGGGCCTACAATGGGTAGTTGAATCTTGGCATGCATGGTTTAAGATCATTCTATTAGGACCATGAGAGACAAATTATGTGTACGTATGAGCTTTGCGTATTCTTAACACTTGTCTTAAGCCCTAGCTACGTTGTTCCTCGAAATTTTGGCGGATAGATATAGAATCCTCGAACATAGCGTCAAACTTACTTGTATTCATGCAAATCAAATAAAATAAAAAGCTTGGCTGAATGTCGCTCAACCCGGTCGGGAATTGTGTTGGAGAAAATGCCCTAACAGCCCACCAAAGGGTCAGAACTTTGAGTTGAGGTAGAGCATGGAGATATCGCCCTTCTATTATCAATGCAATGAGAATTCACATGCTTGACATGGCCCAATAGCAATGGACCCATTTGCTGCATATTATACACTACTTTATACAATACAATATACGATTCACGTACGATGCAAGATACGTATGAAGCCGCATTGTGCTAATGCACCCGATGACGTGTGGGCTCCGGAGGCACGAAAAACACCTGGTTTTTCTTTTTTGCCCCTCGAGTTCAACCCCATCAATGGGCCCACAAGAGATCTTTCAATGTTGGGCATTAGTTAAGATGAAATAAACCTTGTCTCCCCCCTGACGACGATATTCCTTCCTTGCGCGTGACATATGCCTTTAATAAACACGTACAAATATGCGTGTGTTAAACCCCACATCTTTAAATAATTTGCGCATGTAATTGTAAAATTAGCGTTTCCTTCCGCCAAAAGCAAGCCCATTGGTGGACATTATTTTATACATATACGAGAGCCGCCTTGTGCATTCTTGTGTGCGTGCGTGCGTGCGTGATAGTTCGTTCCCCATTTTAGGTTTGCTCGATCGCGAAGCCCACTTTGCCTCCTATTTTGAAGCGCCTTCCCGATCGCCGATCGATCGACGGTTCTTCACCAGCGCCGCCGCCGCCCCGCCGCAGCTTCGACCGATCGATGGATCGCCCCGAATCGCACATCGGATCGGCGACATTTCCAAGCCCGGCGTCGTGATCCAGGTGAGTTCCTGGCGAAATGCGAGCGATCGCGGGATTTCCGCCCTGTTTTTCCAGCATTTTGATCGAATTTCGATGCATTTTTCCTCTGCTTTTGCCAAAATTTGCCTCATAGATCCTGACCTTTTTTTTGCTCAGGCCTTAAGGAGTTCGTCGATCCATCCTTCCGAGGGGAGTTCGCTGGTAAGGATTTTCTCGTAGAATTTCCCGATTTCCGAGGATGATCGACACTTTCAGGCCGATGAGGGGCGCCGCCCCGGGCATTTCGATCGGAGCTCCGATGGAGCAATACGATCAGGACCTGGACGAGCTGCTGGACGAAATTCCGCGAGCTACGTCCGCTGCCGACGCCGATTTCCTTCCTCGGACCCGAAATGACGATCTCCGAAAGGTACTGGATCCGATTGCGGACTACACGAACCAGGTTGCGATCTTCGGGGCGCACTACCACACTCTGAAGAATGCGGCGGAATTCAGGGGCAGGGAAGGATCGTGGGAGCAGGAAAGCATGAGCAGCATCAGCCCCGATCGGGATCGCGCGCAGTCGTTCTCGGGTGGTTCAACCATCGGATCGCCGGAACGCACCAGCAGTTCAACGCCGGAAGTGGTCGATTTCAACAGCGTGAGGTCGAACCATTACTATTACCATCACCCGGACGTAGCGTCCACGCTGAACGCCGGGTATCTGCCGTATCCGTATGGTGGCATTTCCTCGCAGTACGACGCCTACGAGCAGCATCAAGCAGCTGCCTTGCAATACAGGGAGCGCCACCAGCGGTTCATGGCAATTCAGCAACAAAGGGACCACCTTCTCGATGGATCCGCCGCCGCCTACGAGATGCAGCTTCAACAAGCATTTCTCGCAGCGGCGGTGGGTCCGCCAGACGCCGCCGCGGGTGTCCCTTGGAATGTGTACCGTCGGGAGCAGCAGGTGTTACCACCAGAGTTACCCGGTAGCGTCTGCCGGTACTTCGCACAAGGGTACTGCAGCCGTGGTGACTACTGTCCGTTCCTCCACCAGGCCCGGCATTTCAAGAAACCGCCGTTCGCCGCCCGGCGGCCGAAACCGACTGCTTCCGGCAAGGTCTTCGGCTACCCGAGTCCGACTCTGAGTCGGAAGAACGGGCGGAGCAACCCGTTGGTGGAGGAGCCGGTGTATACGTCGCTGGAGGATGTCGACGGCAGGATTCTTGAGGTCGCGAAGGATCAACATGGGTGCCGATTTTTGCAACAGAGGATCGAAGAGGGCAACCCGGATGACCTACGGAAGATTTTCGATGAGATTATCGACCACATTATCGACCTAATGACGAGCGGATTCGGGAATTACATGGTCCAGAAGCTCCTGCAGATGTGTACTGACGCGCAGCGGATGGAAATATTACGAGCCGTTCAGAGCTGCATCGTCGACGTCTCCTTGAACATGCACGGGTAAGGTGACCTCGTGTTCGTTTTCTAGAATTAGGGTTAGGGTTTATATTGTTTAGGGCTAGGGCTACATTCTTTGAAGGGTCGGTCTAACGGTGCTTTCAGGACGCGAGCCATTCAAAAGCTCATTGACACGCTCCAAACGGACGATGAGGCGGTGGCGATACTTGTTTCCTCGTTGAAAAACGGGGTTGTAACACTTACGAAGGATTCCAATGGTAACCACGTTGTACAACGTTGCTTGCACCGTCTGAGCAGTGATGATAGTCAGGTGAGCATATTCCATTGGTTTGGATGGCATATTCTCATGGTAATTTGTGGCAGTTCATATACGACGCCATAGCCAAACACTGCGTTGAGATCGCCAAGGAGAAGCATGGTTGCTGCGTTCTTCAGCGATGTGTAGATTTCGCCAATGTATCACAGAAGGGGTCGCTGGCTGCGGAAATCGCCGCCAATGCGCATATTCTCTCCATTGATGAATTTGGGTACGCATATTCCTTGGGGTCAGTTTCATGAGCTGGATGCTAAGCTACGTGGTTTGCAGAAACTACGTTGTTCAATATGTGATTGAAGTGATGCCCTCTATAACCATGGACGTCGTTGCCCGTTTGGAGGGGAGGATAGCGCGCCTTGCCATGAACAAGTACGGGAGCAATGTTGTAGAAAAATGCTTGGAGCATGGCGACGATGGAAGTCGAGCAAACATCGTTCGAGAGCTCATCAGCAGCCCGCTGTGGGGACATGTTTTGCAAGATAAGTATGGCAACTACGTTGTTCAATCTGCTCTCACTAATTCGAAGGTAAAAAGGCATGATTTTTTGACCCATTTGTGTGATATTGATTGTTTGTTTGTAGGGTACATTATACACTAACATTGTGGAAGCGATTCGACCTCAAGTCGCACTACTGCGGAGCAGCCCGTATGGGAAGAGGATCTTGTCGCGAACCAACTTGAGGAGGTAGTAGAAGGGGATTTCGCTTGTTTTTGTGCAATTTATACGATGTACAAAACGAACAAAATATTATGTATCATTTTTTCCGAGCAATGCAATTATGAAGCAAGCAAAATAGTTTAATGTATATTATATTTTAGAACAAGAACAAGAGAGTTTAACGTCCTGTAAAGACCAACAAAGAAGTACTCGCTCGCTATGAGCAATTAAGCAAGCGAACTAAGCACGTGGTTAAACATCTGATTTTTATGTGCAACTTTTAAACTAGTTGTAAACCCTGCAATTGCTTAAATCAATTACTGTTATTTACTTCTAGGAACTTTGCCATCCATCACATTTTCAATAAAATTGCAGAGTCGTGCTAGAACATGGTGATAGGACTTTGCAGGTTTATTACAGGTTCACGCAAATTAACTACTTAAGGGGCGTCGTATATCTGACAGCAAAAAAAAAATTACAGTGATGGTTCAACCACTTCGGAATTAAAGCATTTCATAGAGTTTAAATGAATCTGGGTTTTTTCGTTCCAAGAACTTGTACGCTTGATCAAACTCTCGTATGGTGATAACTACTTTTGAAACGGGCTGAACGCGTGCATTTCTCAACAAACCATAAAGTTTAAACCGCAAACGTAAACGCTAAAACCCATTCAAACTGGCATATAATTATGTAATGACACGGAAGTTAACTCACTTAACAGGCCAAACGCTGGTTCTGCATCTCGAGGAGGCTCCTATTGAGGCTTTGCATCGTGCTGATGAACCGGTCCCTGAGACAACAAAGTATCACAAAAACCAATGATTACAAAATCGACATACATTTGAAGAACCCACCTTTCGTTTGTGACGTTCATCTCGATGGACTCCAGCAGCTTGTTCGCAGTCTCAATCTCTAGTTGCTTCGCTTCCAGCCTTGCCTGAAGCAAGAGATGGACAATTTCCAGAGAAACAGCCATGATAGTACCTGCTTTGCCTTGACAGTAGCGTCCGCTGAGGCGAGCTCCACTTCGAGGCTCTTGAGTTCCTTCTCCGCAGCAGACTTCTGTTGCTTCTTGTGCTCAAGCGTGGACCTTGCGTGCTCCAGCTGCCTCGCCACCTCTGCGGCCTTGTCCCTGAGTTGATCAAGGTAGTTCTCTGCATCATAATGGCGAAGAAGCTTTCATGAAAATGCAGGCAGCAAAGACCGTACCTCCGACGGACTGATCTTCAGCGCATCCCTGAACGAAAGAGAGGATCCGTCCAGGCTGCGAACCAGAAGCAGCTCCCGTCACAAAGTAGCGCTGCGCCATTTCTGCCAAAATACCCAAGAACCCTAAATGTTATTAATATTATATTCAAATCTTTAAGAAAGCTACCCTAACGACTCTATGAAATGCTGCCACCACCATCTTTAGAAATGGTTAGAAACAAATGCCAGGGTTTTGAAAAGACCACTTGTATTAATTAAGGGAGTTAAAATCCCAAAATTACAAAGAACACAAAGTTGTACAAGAGGAGTACATACTGTCAGGAGCTGTCAAACATAGAGGGAGTTTGATTGCAGTTGAAGCATGTTGTTGTTCAAACTATTCCCGCATAAAAGTGTTGAAAATTTGTCCAAGAAACTGATTTTGCAGTCTCTCATTTTTTGATACTGATAGATATACTTTTTGATCCTGATAGATAGATAAATAAATAGAGCAAGGGCTCACTACTCATACAACCATAGCCCATGCATAAACCCAGAATCTCGAAGAACCATGCAGGCATTTGAATAAAACTAAAGGAACAAAGACTAAGAAGGAAAAAATGTTCACGGGAGCAAGAGTGCGTTGTCCCAGGGCTGCTTGATTCATCATACTTTGATTATATTTATACTTCAAAAAAATGTGGTAATAAATTTCTTCTGCAATGTGGTAATAAATTTCTCCCCGCAGACGATCCACAAGCTGGGATCATTGTTTTCGTCAAAGCGATGGCAGATGCAGCAGGAGCAACGCTTGCAGAAGTGCTCCTGGGGCGACAGAGGAGCGGAGCAAGCCGAGTTCCTGCATAGCCCGGCGGGGGTAGCCGGCGGCGGCACCTCCTCCTCGGCCTTGGCTTTACCACTGGAACTCCTGGTACGCTTCCCGGAGCCGGTTAACCCCGCCGGCGACGATGGTGACGGTGGTCCCACCTT
>LDJE01079582.1:0-15728 GCA_001021135.1 Selaginella kraussiana
AATGAACTGAAGAAATGAACTCTACAGACTTATGCTCCTGAGTGTTTGGAAGCTGGTACCTGTTCGTTGTCTTCCGCATTGGCCATGTTCTGCTGTTCAGTTAATCCGGAGATTTGCGGAGCTCAAGATAGATATATAGACAGAAACCTGCTCTCTCATAACACAGCCACTTCATCATGCTCAGTGCCATCTCTAATGCAGGATTTGACATTCCCATATTGTCATTGCCGAGGCAGTGCGAGAGGTGGACGGTGCTGGTGACAGACTCACCATTTGATTCACAAGTGGCTGTCAAAGTGGTGTCACCCAACTGGAATTGATAAGCCCCGGTGAACTTTGACCCTCACACACCACGACAGATCGATTCCCGTAGGCGCCCCTCTGGCATTCCAGCTCCAGCCTGTTTCTTGCGAAGAGTATGAAGCGGCACGAACCTTGGTATTTCCCGCAGTCCTAGATCAGAAACATTACAGCTATGCAGAGGAACATCAGGAGGATTGAGAATGGGAGAAGAAGGGAGAGCGAGAGTGAGAGTTCATTGTTGAGTTGTTAAGACAAGCAGGGTTCTCACTTAAAGAGTGGTGTTATATATTGACCTATCTTTTAGGGTGTTTATTGACCTATCTTGTCTTGTACAGAAGATGGAATGGAACACCTTTGTTCAACGTGCCTTCAGAGTATTAAATGCGTCACTTTTATCTATACCGATGCTATCCGGAATTCCGAAAGGAGATGAGATGCTACTGGATGGAATTCCACAATTTTCATTGGATCAAACATATAAGACAGTTTGTTGACCCGGGTATTTTGATTTGTTTTGTGAGAGAGCAAATCTCTCCTGATTGAAACCTATTACGGTATTCTTTAACAACTACAAAACTGCGAAACATCGTAACTGTATGAAAAAGCTAATCATCTCTTTATACTGCACTACCAAGGTTTAGGGTTAGAGGAAACATTAGCATAGACCAACCAACCCCTCTCTTTTGACTGTATTGAGTTTAGAAATTAACTTAGTTGGCCATTAAATTTTAAAACTGCAACAGTTAGTGGTTTAGGGTAAGAGCCCTACCACAGGATAACCTAACTCAATCTAGTCCGTCCATTGGTGGACGGATTGGATGCCACCAGATTTGATTTTTTTGAACTTTATGCATCATCGTCAGGTCGTATTTAGTGAATCTTTTGATGGTTTCTATTGTTACCTACTATCTGTGTATGTGAGCGATTTGACCATTTGTTACTAGACTATCATCAAACTATAACAATGGAATTCATATGTTAAATAAAGGTTATTCGTGCTTTTAAAATGTCAATTATCTGTGAATTATTAAATGAATTAGGGCATAGAGAATTTGGTTCCGCTACCTCCTGCCGTGCTATGGCGATCCTCGCATTTCACACGTAAATAACGCAATGAAGCTGCAAAGAGCGATCTAGAAATCGGCGAACATGTCACAGATCCGTCCCGACGTCCGCATCCAAATGGCTTCAGATGAAGCACCACCACAGGTGATCCTGCCAAGGAAGTGGCCGCCAGTTATGTTCAAACCACTGGTACTGCTGATCCTCCTCGTAGTGGGAGGAGCAATACTCACACTCCGCACTTCGAACTACCTCACACCGCAGCTCCTGCAGCACTGCTCTACCACGATCAGCACGGTTAACAGCGTTTCCACCTTGGAAACGCCCGGTTCCATTGCTCGGTTGTTCAACGGAGGCTTCCCCCTCAGGCACAACTACACAGACGGTGAGCTCCTCTGGCTATCATCTCTCCAGTTCCAGAGACCTCCAGTGCAAACAACAACGACGAAGAAGATTGCTTTCATGTTCATGACGAAAGGTCCCCTCCCGTTGGCTCCACTGTGGGAGCTCTACTTCAGAGGGAACGAGCACCTTTACAACATCTACGTTCATGCAACCCCGGGGTTCAACCTCGACGTTCCACCAACGTCGGTTTTCTACCAACGACAGATCCCCAGCCAGGTATAACCTACCACCTCGAAGCACCGTGGGTGGCTAATTCATTTATTTTTTTCTCCAGGCTATCCAGTGGGGAGAGATAACCATGTGTGATGCCGAGCGACGTCTACTAGCCAATGCACTCCTCGACCATTCCAACGAGAGGTTCATCCTTGTTTCTGAGTCGTGTGCACCTCTGTACAACTTGACTACGTTTTACAACTACGTTATCAACTCCCGGCACAGTTTTTTGAGTGTTTTTGACGACCCGGGCCCGTTCGGTCGGGGCCGATATAGTCCGAGCATGCAGCCCGAGGTGACGCTAGAGCAGTGGAAGAAGGGATCGCAGTGGTTTGAAGTCTCTAGGAAAGTAGCTCTTTACATTGTTTCCGACACCAGGTACTATCCCAAGTTCAGGGAGTTTTGTAGACCTGCGTGCTACGTTGACGAGCACTACTTCCCGACTATGCTTACCATCGAGCTCGGTAGCGAGCTTGCGAACCGGAGCTTGACGGCTGTGGATTGGTCGAGAGGCGGATCACATCCGGCAACGTTTAGTGAGCCCGATATCAACCCGGAGTTTCTTCAGAGGTTCAGAAATGACAGGAACTGCTCTTACAATGGCGAGTTTGGGAACATTTGCTTCTTCTTTGCTCGAAAGTTCTCGCCTAATACCTTGGTTCCGCTTACAAAACTGCTCAGGGATGACTTTGGACGCGAGAGCTCTTAGATTGGATTAAGTTTAAACATTCTTTTTACATGTTGCTTAACATTAATAATAACTTAGTATTCATATCATGGCAAACAATTAACAATAATGGACGCACTTTAATGTCGCAATGTATACTCATTTCCTACCCGACGAACCTCGACGTTAAATTAGCATCCATCCATCCTCTATTAAAACATTGTGGACAAAAAATAAAATAAAACATTGTGGAAACAACGGACAGGTCAGCGTTAATAATTTGTGAGAGGAATCTCTAGGGGAGGAATCTCTTGTGCACAAGTTCTATGAAAGGTGACGTAAATCTACTGCCATCTAGTAGATTAAAATATTATCTTATACACAGTTTAATAATTTTAACAAAAAAAATTGAATATTCTTATTGTTGGTAGAAGCATCTTTTGTGTTGTGCATGAAGCATTAGCGCTATGGCTCCTTCAATGGCAGTTTCGTTCGGGACTGCGCCATTCTCAAAGGTCGGTGTATTGTCGACTACAGTCCCCAAGAACAGAGTGGTCCTCGCTACAGCGACTCTGGTTTCTACCCAAGAATCATCCTTGGTGAGCTCCGAAAAGAAGCAGAAAAACTACGATGCCATCGTTGTCGGTGCTGGAATCGGTGGTCTCGTTGCTGCAACTCAGCTGGCTATCAGAGGTGCTTCGGTTCTTTTGCTAGAGAAGTACGTAATTCCCGGCGGAAGCGCCGGCTACTACGAGCGGAATGGTTACACCTTCGACGTTGGATCATCAGTCATGTTTGGATTCAGTGACAAGGTAACACCGAGTCCGGCTAGTTTCCGGTGTTTAATCTCTTTTGCAGGGATCAATCAACTTGATAACCCGGGCACTTGCTGCTGTTGGCCGAAGGTTACAAGTAATCCCAGACCCCACCACAGTGCACTACCATATGCCTGGTGATCTTTCCGTCAAAGTTCATAGAGGTTACGAGGATTTCGTTGCGGAACTCGTTTCCAGGTTTCCTCACGAAGAGAAAGGAATTCGTGGCTTCTATGGACAATGCTGGAAGGTAAATACGCTGAACTTTGATTCATACCTCTCGATTAAATGCAGGTGTTCAATGCGCTCAACTCCCTGGAGCTTAAATCGTTGGAAGAACCTTTGTATCTTTTCGGACAGTTCCTTCGGAACCCCGTTGCATGTCTGACTCTAGGTGAGTTGGAATGAAAATATCAGAAAACATGTTTTTTTGTAGCGTATTTTCTTCCGCAAAATGCTGGGGATATTGCTAGGAAATACATAAAGGACCCAGTTTTACTTAAGTTCATCGACGCAGAGGCAAGTCTTAGATTTTCATCATTTAGTTTGTTTTAGCAGAGGCAAGAGTTTCATCATTTATTTACGCTGATTTACTCCTCCAGTGTTTTATTGTGAGCACTGTGAATGCTCTACGGACTCCCATGATCAATGCAAGCATGGTATGAACATTTAATTAACTCCGAGTCCAAAAACCGATGATTTTTACTGCAGGTGATCTGTGATCGTCATTTTGGAGGCATCAACTACCCGGTTGGAGGTGTTGGCTTGATAGCGAAGGAGCTGGCAAGCGGCCTGATAGAAAAGAATGGAGAGATTCGTTACAAGGCCAATGTAAAGAAGATCATCTTGAATGGAACAGCAGCCGTGAGCATTCGTTTTTCCAAGTGTTTTTTTTTTCGTGTGGGCATTTCATAACTTGGACTACTTTCAGGTGTTCAGATAGGTGTTCAACTAGCCGACGGCACCAAATTATTCGCTAAAAAGATAATATCAAACGCAACTCGTTGGGACACCTTTGGTATGACTTTTTAGGGCTGATGGGTTAGGGTTTATAGGGTTTAGGTCTCAACTATATCAATGTCTTACCATGATATGTTCACAGAGAAACTAATAAGCTCCAACGAAATGCCCGATGAAGAAAAAAAGTTTCAGAAAGTGTACAAGAAAGCTCCATCGTTTCTTTCGATCCATATGGGTGTAAAGACAGACGTACTTCCTCAAGGCACGGAATGCCACCATCTGGTGCTTGAGGTACTCATTTAATGTTTTAAGTTTAAGTTGAATTTTCAAAGTGTTTCAGGATAGCTGGGAGCGGCTAGAAGATCCATACGGGACCATATTTCTGAGCATTCCAACAGTTCTCGACCCTTCATTGGCACCGCCGGGGCACCACATTCTTCACATCTTTACTACCGCATGGGCTGACGATTGGCAGGTTCGTATTTTCTCGATTTTTATTAAAACTGAATTACTTCGCACTTTCAGGGACTTTCTCCGTCTGAATATGCAGCTAAGAAAGATCGGACTGCGGATATTATCGTTGAAAGGCTGGAAAAGACCCTGTTTCCAGGGCTGAAAGAAGCCACAGTGCTCAGAGAGGTACAACTTTTGCTTTTCAAGAGCTTTTTGCGAGATGGTTTCAGATTGGCACACCAAAAACTCATCGCCGTTACCTTGCTCGTGACGAAGGTACGTACGGTCCTATACCCGTGGGGAAACCAAGAGGATTGCTAGGGATGCCATTCAATACCACGGTAAACTATATCATCGCAGTGGTTTTTCAACTTATCGTTTTTCATTGATGGTTTTGTAGGCAGTGAATGGACTATATTGCGTTGGTGATAGCTGTTTTCCAGGCCAGGGAGTAATCGCAGTTGCATTTTCTGGGATAATGTGTGCTCATAGAGTTGCAGCCGATCTTGGTAACGTATTTTCCACCTTCTCATAACCATGGTGCTATGAGAACATGGTAATGGTTACTTATTTCATTGATCAGGATTGGAGGCACGCTCTGAAGTTCTTGACCAAGGTCTCAGCAAGCTGCTCTCGTGGTTCCGAAGTTTAGCAGCCAGTTAGCCCATTATAAAAATATTTATTATTAAATACTTAATTTTAGGGATCTTGTAAACCCCCAAGGAAGAAAAAATGAGGAAGGTTCTTCGCGCTCTTTGAGTGGAGCTGAAGCAACAGGCAGCAGGTGATCCGGGTCGCAGATTTTAGGCTAGACAAAGATGATCTTCCCGATTCTGAAGATTGCGACTCTCGCGCTGAGGACGCTGAGCAAGCCCGTAGCAAATCGGCTGAAAAAGACAGCCGCACACCACCCGCGATTTCGCGAAGTCATCAGCAAAATGGCACAGGCAAGTAGACAAGTGAAGCTTGAAAGGTCATTGCAATGGTCTTGATATTGGCAGGCAAATCACGTATTTAGTGTCAACTTGCAAAGACGAATTTATGGGCACGCTACAGACGTAGAAATCCGGCCTTTGAACGAGGAAAAAGCTGTCCAAGCGGCCTCTGAGATGTTGGGAGAGTTCTTCATATTTGGGGTAAATAACTTGTTTATTTGCTAGCTTTTTAAAACAATTTTGTGACAGGTTGGTGGTAGTCTATTGATCTTTGAGGTCTCTAGAAATGCTCGTGCCGAGGCCCGAAAAGAGGAAGCCAGGAAGCGAGAATTACAGGTATTTAAAAGGCTCGTATAATTTCTGAGGTTTTAATGGGGTTTTCAGAATTTGATTACGGAAATAGACACAATGAAGAGGCGGATGGCCTTGCTAGAAGAAACTTGTAAGGCTGATGCTTCTTGCAAAACAAAAAACACCGGCTGGTTTCCGAGCAAAGGACAACAATCTCAACCTCAACCTGCAGCAGCAGCTGTATAATTTTTTCATATCGGATTTTTTATGTGAATAACGAAAATAATGGTAGTTGATGAGGCATATTTCTACTCTACAAAATAGTGCGGCGACCACTATACAAGAACGTTATGTTCTTTCCGAGATCTAGTATGATCTTTAGAATTTCCAACCTTGCACCATATGTTGTATATCTACGAGTGCATTGGTCCTACTACTTAAAAAGACAATTCCAGGCTACCAACTTGGTCCTACTACTTAAATGACAGTTCTAGTGGCTACATGTTTAGAGGTTCCGAACTTGCACCGTAGGTTGTATGTCTACGAGTGCATTTGGTCCACTTAAAAGACGATTCCATGCAAAGCGAAGGCTACCAGCTTGAATGCCAACATATTCATTTCATACATGAGCTGCAGATTCTGCCGGCACATACTACAAATATGAACTGAGGAGTGCACAGCTATGAGCTATACTTGCAGCCAATGTGTATAGCGATCTAAGATTGCATTTGTAGCATTGCAGGAGACTTGTACTCTACAAAACTGCAGAAGAATTTGAAAGTTTCATGTGTGATATTTTTTGTTGTGTTTTCAATCCAATCCAACCGTGACGACAATTCCATGCGACAAACAGATGCTATTTCTCCCACTGCAATCCAAATCACTCTTAACACTAGTTGAGCTTCTATAAGCTGTATTGTACCGTACGAATAAGTTGTTGAGATGAAGTGCGTACACTTCAGCTATAGGACCTGTCTTTGAGGCCAAGGGCTACAATGAGTCAATGACTATCAAAAAATGGGTGCGCTTATCTGTAAAGGCTTCCGTGTCCTCATAATTCACTACTTGGAAGCTGTCTGTGAAAAAGCGGTTTTCAAAAAACGTTACACACGTTGTAACATTGAGATTCTTCTGCTGCTATTTCCATCTGAATTCACTCTAAGTCTCAAAGTCCAGTCGTTATACTGCATGATCAATACGCCTTACCGTCCGGGAGGGGGTTGACCAGTTGTGACTTTCTCAGAAGTAACAAGGGTGCTGACTTTCATTCGGTCAACCCTTTGGAGTCGGTGATCAACATGTGGTGTGTAATGATGTTTCACGTTCATCATCTTGACTTAGAGAGACATACAAAATACACCAACCCCCTAATATAATGTATTTTGCCAACATAGTTGAGCAGCTTAGTGCTCATCACGTTGCCGTCCATGCTAGCTTGCTATTGTTTGGAAGGTTGCAGCTGGTTGCTTCCATGTGTTGCTTACTCGTTCACTTGATCACGACAATGAGAGGGAAATGAAGCATTTCCTTCCACGTTACACAAATAAAAACGAAAAGATCAAGCCAAAAGCCGGCTACAGTTGCTACATAGGGTGAGATCCGTGGTTAACGGTGTTTAATTGTCATAAAACCGCTTAAACTTAACAAACGTGGCGAAATGATCCATTAAAATGTGCCTGGCAAGTAATAGTGCACTCGTTCTTGTCTTGTGACCAAATCGTAGCACCGACCGTTTCCGCAGAGATATTCCACGTCTCTGCCGTCAGATCGGCCAACGCGTAGCCGTTGATATCGCTAGCAAATTCCGGCTGTGCCGATTTCGACACGTGGCGACATCGCGAGCGCCCGTGAGAAAGAAGAGATAGTGTCTGAAGAATGCAAGCCCTGGTTTAAAAGCCACAAGGGGGCAAAGCAGCACACTCCTCATCAAATATATTTTTGGCACAAGATGCAAGTTTTGTGATCCAGATTCAAAAGACAGCAGATTCAAGAGAGGTACATTCAATTTGAAGCAAGCAAGGCTCATACAACATGTCTCAAAGAATGCCACCCTTTGGTGGCAAGAGGAGGCGCTTGGCAGTGGTAGCTGCAATGCTACCACCACCCCCAAGTCCAAGTGCCATGAGTTTGGTAAAGCAACTTCACAAGTTGACACAAGAGGTTGGTTTCTATGAGAGGCCCATTCTGTTGCAACAGCGGAACCAATCCAACATAGTTAGAAGGATCAAGCTACTGAGTCCATTGTTTGAGGAAGTCAAGGATTGCCATCCCGCCCTCCCCCCCTCAGCAGTGTTGGCCTTGAGAGAGATTCATCTTATCATCCAAAGGGCAAAGTTGCTGCTGGATGATTGCAGACAAGGTAGCAGGCTTTGGCTAGTCATGGAAAACAGACCCGTCTCGGAGCAGTTCAATGAGCTCACACAGGAGTTGGCTACTGAACTCTCCAGCTTGCCTATGGACCTTGTGGAGATATCAGTAGAGGTCAAGGAGCAAATAGAGCTTCTAAGGCTTCAATCCAAGAGGTCCACTCCATTCTACGATCCCAACGATGAAAAGCTACGAGAAGAGGTGGTAAACATGCTGGGAGAGCTGGAGAGAAAAGAGATGCCAGACTATGCAAAGCTCAAGGCCTTCTTCGAAAAGCTCCACATATCAACATCGGCAGAGTGCTTGAGGGAGCTCCATTTGCTGGAGGAAGAAATGGAGAACATCGCCACGAATGGATGTGCAGGCATGACGGCTGCTTTGATCACCATCAAGGACCTCATCAGCTTCGTGCGGTATGTCAAGTGCGTGCTGTTTGGAGTGACAGTGGAACCCATGGAAGTCGACTTTGCGTCGGAGCACAGCAATAGTGAGGTTGCATCCACCGGTGGTTGCGAGATGGTCACACCCGACGAGTTCAAGTGTCCCATAAGCCTGGAGCTCATGCAGGATCCGGTTATAATCGCAACTGGACAGACATACGATAGGGTTTCAATACAAAGGTGGATAGAGTCGGGCCATTCCACTTGCCCAAAGAGTGGACAGAAGCTTGCCCATGTCAACCTTATCCCCAATCATGCATTACGGAGCCTGATCAGGCAGTGGTGTGAAGACCACAAGATACCGTACGACAGTCATGGTAGCAGCAGCAGCAACAAGTCCATCTCGGTAGACAACCTAAGCACGCGAGCTGCATTGGAGGCCACGAAAATGACGGCTGCGTTCTTGGTTGGAAAGCTTGCATCTGGTCCTCCCGAGGTACAAAAGCAGGTTGCTTATGAGCTGAGGCTGCTTGCAAAGTGCGGCATGGACAATCGGCTTTGCATTGCTGAGGCAGGTGCAATACCCTTCCTGGTCCCACTCTTGAGCTCTAAAGACTCCAAGGCTCAGGAAAATGCCATTACGGCTCTGCTCAACTTGTCAATATGCGACACCAATAAGAAGCTCATTGTAGCAGCCAGTGCTGTGGATCCCATCCTTGAAGTATTGAGAGTTGGAAGCAACATAGAGTCAAGGGAAAATGCGGCTGCCACCTTGTTCAGCCTCTCTGTGGTCGACGAGTACAAGGTTCTCATTGGTAACAAGGCTACCACCTTTCCTTCTCTCGTCAGTTTGCTCCAAGATGGTACCTTGAGAGGCAAGCGTGACGCTTCCACGGCACTCTTCAACCTCGCGGTGTACCATGGTAACAAGGGAAAGATAGTAGCGGCTGGAGCCATACCATTGCTCGTTGAGCTCCTGTCGGAGGACGGTGACATAACCGACGACGCACTCGCAGTTTTGGCGTTGCTGGCAAGCTCACCAGAGGGACTTCAGGCCATCATGAACCACAGGAAGGCGATTCCAATGCTCATTAGCATTTTGAGGATAGGATCGTCCAAAGGCAAGGAGAATGCTACCGCGGTACTGCTTGCATTATGCAGAAACGGGAAGGAGTTGGCCATTAGCCAAGTGATGAAAGTGCCCGCGACCATACCATCACTCTACAACCTCCTCACTGTCGGAACTCCAAGAGCCAAGAGGAAGTCGAGCTCGTTGCTGAGAATACTCCACAGATCGGAACGAGCCTTCACGAGAGCTACAACCACGACGACCATGGTAGCAAGTACCATAGTACATTGAAGTGGTAACAAGTACCATAGTACGTTGCCTTCCTCATGTCAAACCTTTCCTCCCCAACACTGGGAGAGCTCTTTCAAAAGAGAAGTTGTACATAAATTCTTTTGTCAAAAAATGACCAAAAAACAACAACCCTCTTTCGTTGAACAACTCGTCATATCCGTATACCAGTCTTACGTATAGGAAACGCTCTACTCTACGCATCGCAAATATTGCACCTTCCTTGAGGGTTCCTCCAGGCCCATTTATTCGCAGAAGGTAGGCATACGAAGGTTCCTCAGGTCCACAAAACTGGACCTTGGAAAAAGTAGTTGAACCCGACGGCTTCGTTATTTCATTCACGAATGCTACAGAGTCTGCAGTAAAATTTGGTTGAAGACTGCGACCAACATTTTCTCGCATCCGTCATAAAACACCACCACCCCTGACTAGAAGTAGCTCCAAAATGCGTCGCCAAAAGTACCTGTCCAGCCGCTATATCATCAATGAACCGCCAAGACCCGCCTCTTAACTTTCCTCTTGCCAAAACCTCCAGGAGACGCTAGATTCTTGGGATCCAAGAGTCCCGAAATTCCCTGTTTTAGAGTCTCCAAAGATGGCACGGACCTACTTCTCGACTTCAACCTCGTAGCTTCCGTGTCTAACCCTAGAAGGGCAACCCTGGTAGCATCCCCAACTCGAATGCACAACAACCTGGACCACAGTTGAATTGTTAATCAACGGTTTGAGGTTAGGGTTTAGGGTTTGTACCTCAGGGCGGTGCTGCAAAGGAGGACGAACCCAATGTGATTGAACCGCTCCTGAAGCATGCGTTCCGCACCATACATGAGCTGGTACCGAAGGTTACCGGAGAGCCCAAGAAAGGCCCCGTAACCAGCAGCACTCGTCTGTATCGATGGTAGCGGCAACGACGTCTCTTCACCATCGCTGCATCACCGACAGTTACCATCGGAACAAAAACCAAGAAAAACGTACCGTCTCTTCCTTATAGCAAGGCAGGCCTTGGACAAGCCGGCTCCAGCAGTTCCGATGATGGAGCCGACTGCAGTGAGCATTCCGGCCTTGTACAAGAGACATGCTAATCTCTTGGTCATGTCGTACTCCCGAAACTTGTAGCTTCTGTCGAAGATGTTGCCCGGGAGCTTTTGTAGCACGTTTTGGAACTCGTACTTGAAGTTGGAGCTGTAGGTTCGAGTCGGCGCGAGCGACCATACCACAGCTAGGTTACAAGCAGCCATTGTCAGGATGTTGCAAGCCGCGAGGTCCCATTCATCCTTGATCCTAGATCAGAAAAGCATCGTTTAGCCCTAAACCCTAGAAACCACCCTAAAATTTACCGTTCTCCCCGATGCTTGCATTCCCACCAGACACCGTAGCCGATGGTAGCCGCTTGTTCCAGAAGTACTTTGTAAGGAAACCAGCTCGGGTCCCCGAGCAACCTGAAGAAACGCAAACTTCAGACGCCGAAACAGCAACTCGGATATCGTACTTGGGTAGCGAGTTGGGAACCATTCTATACAACGTTCTCGAGAACGTTGGCCTTGCGTTTATTGATAGAAACCTCACCAGCTGTGCAGTGCTTACCATACCCTTCGTAACCACGGAGCCACTGTCAATAACCTAAACGAAAGCTTTAAAACTAACCATTTCGTAGGCCTGCTTGAACCCTGCTGGTAAGTCGCTTAGGGTTCGGTACCACTCCTTCATGACAGCCTCCAGCAGCTCCCGTTCAAACCTCTGTCAGCATTAACCCATCGTAAGCCGAGATTTCCAACGCATATGCACTGACCTCCGCAAAGAGGATCCGCTTGTCGAAGAGCCCTCCGTCGTTTGAATCGTCCTCTTCGTCATCGTCATCAAAGTACTTATCGTCATCATCGCCACCACCATCGTTGTCACCCCCTCCATGGATGTTGTTATTCCCCAAATTTCCACCATTGTTATTATCATCCAGCTGCAAGAAAATAAAAAAATCAGTCGTACTTCCTAGTTTATTAAAACAAAACATGGCTTTGTGAGCGACTATACTCTAACAACGTTTGATGTGCTATCTACCCTCACAGATATATAACTACACTGTGCATACCAGCATGCATACGTTCGTATAAAATACAGACCCTATACAACACTGCATCTGCCCAAAATGGGCATTTGCAAAGAAAAAAGTGGGACTTTTTTACCTGAGGGGCGGACCTCGTCTTGGAGGTTTGGGAGAAGTCCAGCTTCGACCTTTCGAGTGTGACACCCCCGCCAAAGGAACCGAACTCCTTGCCCTTGGCCATGAGGGGAACCATGAACGCTGGTAGGTCCCTGAGACCATCCTCGAGAAATGCCGTCACCTTCCTGACAACCCTAATCCCCTGTTGGCGGGCGACCCTCCCAATTCTGAAGCGAACCTGCGACTGTGACGCCCACGACGGTAACGAGGAAGATGGCGCTGCTCCTGATGATGCCCCTGCTCCATTTTGCTGCTGCTGTTGCTGCTGGTGATGGTGAAACGCGGAAATCTGGAGGTGGCCCTGTGGATTTTCGGGAAGAACAATCCCTCCCGAGGAGCATGGAAGCGCTACGAGCGCCATCGCTGCCGCTGCCGCCGCCGCCTGTCCTCGCCTCTGTTGCTCGTTTCGCAAAGTGCAAAAGGGATAGAGAGAATGTACTCCGAGATTCTTTTAGGGCGCCGGTTAATAAAATTCAAGTGTATATAACAAAATATTCATTTGTCAAGCCCTAATTCGTAGTGCAAAGCGCAAATGGAGGATAGGAGCAGCAGCTTGCTTCAAGGTGGAGGCGGCATTGCGGATGCGGTAGATCGTCTCTTGGATGGATCCACTCGCTACCTCACAGCTGTTCATGCTGCGTTCGTTCGATTTCAGACGCAGGCGACTCCAGAGCCCATCGTCTGCAAAGAGCATCTCCTCCCAGCCCTCCAGTACTTCATCCAGGTGAGGACTAGATTGGAAATGCCATTTCTTGGATTGCAAGTGGTTGCAAGGTTCGTTTCTACGACTGCAAGAACCGACCTCGTTTAGAAGCTCATTGTTAGTTGAGTGCGTTGGAACAATGTATGAGATGCGTCTATGCAGTGAGGTTAGAAGGAAGTGTGCAAACAAAGTTCCATGGATTCTTGGCTTACGTTCCAAGTTTCATGTTGATTCCGTCTTTTTTGGGCAGGCATTGTCGGAAGAGGTCGATCCCAAGGCGGGAAGGCTCTTCTTTAGAGCAGTGAGGCAGGACGACTTGGATGCAGTGATCGAGAGTGATCCTTCTACATTGGATGTAGAGAGCCGCATTGATCTTGATCGCTTTGAGCAGTTTGCGCGGAGATTGATCAAGCGTGTTGCTCTTGATCGGGGCAAGCGACTGGGACTGTTCATGCTTGGCGGTGTCCTGCTCGTTCATGTGGCCAAAAGCACCGTCAAGAACTTGCCTTTCATCGGAGCTCCTCTTGGATGCTTTGTTGACACTCTGCTTCCCACCACTTTGCTTGGCCCCGCAGTTGGAGTGGCTGGTGCAGTATACTTGTAGTGTATTAAGCTTCGGCGTGGAAAATGAATTGTGTTTTTCAAGTTAATAATGGATTTATAAGTGAATTACTGGTATGTTTTGATGCTGCATAAACTTGGGTCCACTTTGGATGAGCTTTGTGGGAATAAGTAGATGTATATTTTTCGTGCATTATATTTTCAAAAATAATACATTGTTTCAAAAATTTACTTGAACAATGTGTAAACAATCTCCCCCTCAAAATAGGCTCAGGTTGCGATACCCAGGAGCTGACATAACTGTCAAAACTTCAGTCACGGAAGCCATTGAGCTCAATGCAGCCCTTAGTACTTCCTCGGGGCAGCCAGGCTTAACAATCTCTCTCACCTGCAACAAGTTTAAAATTACAAAACCTCCTAATAAACTATACCTTCTCAAGGTATCTTCTCAGCTCCTGAATCCGGCCTATGTAGTCACGATCTTCAGCTGAGAGTGTAACAGTCTTCAAATCAGCACCAGGCCCTTCAAATTGCAGAGGTCCAGGATTTCGATAGAGGTCGTTCATCAACCAAGTAGAAGCATGTTGCATAAGAATCCTAAACATCATTTAAGGATACACTATGGACATTAAAACTTACTCGTAAGCCTTGCCCTTCAAGTCCACTCTTGCAGAATGAACAGCAGGTTTTCCAATCTGAGAGATCCCGGGGTCCCTTTGCCATCTCTTAACAGACATCATGGACTATAAAAGAAAAACATTTAACCACAAACACTGCAAGTTGATTGATCTTACCGTGATAGGTGCACCGCCACACTTCCACTGATCAACAGATTTGCTCAAGTTGGTAACAGTTGCCATATACCCATTCAATCCAGCTGCTGACAAATTGAAGGCAACATGCCCAAGAGTCTGATTATAAAGTTCAAAAATGTTATAACGAGAAAATAATGAAATTTCCAATCTTACATAAGCATAGGTACAGTCGAAGTTTGAAGGGAGTGAACCTCTTGCTTGGTATCCAAAGAAGTGGCAAATCCCATTGAACTTCTTGCCCTTGTAAGTACCAGCTTTCTGAAAGGAGCACAAAAAACATAGAAAAAAAAGCAAAATTTTGAAAGGCGTACCGTCCTCCTCGTCATTTCCGTCTCAACGAGTTGGCACAAAAGCTTTTCAGTTTCGATTTGAGAAAGCTGCACAGAATCGTCCGACTCCCTCTCAAGAAGGAACTGAAAAAATATATTTTGTAAAACCCAAAGTAAAAACTTGGCTCATCTACATACCTGCTTCTTAATAAATGGAGGAAGGAACTCGTACAAGGCAGAGGCCCAAGGAGACAAACGAGCCGGGATGTGCTCAATCTCCACATCCTGCTTCTGTAGACCATGAATCTCCTGAAAACACAAAAAAAGCATGGTCGATGCACATATAGGGTCCTTAACCCCTCAATAAATTCAACAATTACCTGAAGAAGAGCATACACTTCAGGGATGCTCTCAATCAAACCTTCTGGTAGCAAAATCACTCCATGGTATTTCTCTATGGAAATGGACCGTAAGTTAAAATGGTTATGATAAGCAAATAACTCACCCTGGCCCGCCCTGGCTTGAATAGCGTCACATACTTGTTTTGTAACATCGAAAAGCGTCATCTTGGAGGTCGAAACTTCTTCACCAAGGATCACCTAAACGTATGATCACATTAGGAAAATACAAATCACGTATATAATACGGCTTACCATGTTGGGATGGGATTGAAGCGCACACTCCAAAGCGACATGAGATGCACGTCTTCCCATGAGCCTGATGAAATAGTAATACTACAGAAATCATGGAACTTCAGCATCGTAGATTTCACCAAAGTACAGAAATCAGTACCTTCTCAGCGGAGAGAGCATCGGTGCAAATGTTGCTAATAAGTTGAGAGTTCACCTGGGTGGAAAGTACGCAAGTCACGAAAAACCCATGTAAAATCACGTACTTTGCAGACGGTATCGAATCCAACATCAGTCTCCAAAAACTGATTCCTTAGGTCGCCAT
>LDJE01079667.1:0-16868 GCA_001021135.1 Selaginella kraussiana
TTTTTTTTTTTTAAACAAAAGCTTTAAGGGTTTTGGCTATGAGTCCAAAAGAGTGACCAGCCTGCAGTTGCCAGAAGAGGGAGTGTTGAACGAATTGAAATGCTTGGGGAAACATACATCCCTGCAGCGCTGTGGTTCACGCAGCTTTTCGAAAACCAGAACATTAAAAACAAAGGAAAGGCATCACGGCCAACTGCAGCTTGTCCGTGCTCTCGCGTCCCCTGGAAAAACACAAGAGCCACTACACTGCTGTTTTTTCCTCTTTTCTCATCCCGCATTTTCGCGCGTTTTTTCCGCCCGTTCAGCGGCCCATGATAGTCTACAAGCTCGAAAGGGACAATCTTGGGGTTCTTGCTTGTTAGCAAAGCCAGCCAGACTCATCGAGCAAAAAACTCTAAAAAAACAGCAACCTTCTTAAGAAGCTTCATCATCATTCCTAATGGAAGCAGCCTGCTGCAACCAAAAAAACAAGCTAGTGGGAAGCGAACTCCTACGACGAGGAACCCTATTGTGTCAAGTAAAATTTATAGTAAACTTTTCATGACGAACTCCCCTGGTCGGAAACTTGAACCAGCAATATAAAAAAGTTTAGAAATAATGGCCATAAGTAAACTAACGAAGCTTAAGGAAATTAATGTAAGCTGAATATGGCTAGGCCATATTCGGGGAATATAAGATCCCGTGTATGCCAAGATGCTTCTGAAAGTCATACATTCATTATATGGCAGTAGAAGCACGAAGGATCATTGGATCCTTCTTGGATGCCAAGATGCTTCGAAACGCCAGGGTTATCTGGTTGTAATGAGCCATTACAATACAACAAAACGTGGTCTAAACACAACTAAACACTTTCTTGACATTCGTATGTCCCCTTTGTTACAAGTAAATGTTTAAGCAAGGAAGATCCTCATGGTCCTCACACTTTTAATACTTTCGATAGATAGTATGTTCATTGCTTCAATCATGAAACGTAAAAGGGCTACGTAACGCCACGTCACCCTACCACGTTTGCCCTAATTGCGTTTTGTTCTTCCTTCCATGGTTTTGCCTCCGAATTCGACTGTTCTTCATTGGCGTGGAGGCAGGGGCGGCGCGCGCGCCTGCAGCTCCTCACGATCGATCGATCCCTAATTCTCTCCCACACACGCGCACAGACATACACAGACACACATCGCTCACACGCACGCTAAGGAAAGGAGGTACTCAGAAAAAAAGCAGAAAAAAGCATTTATTTTTGTGAAAAATGGGGTCTGATGACTACGTACGAATAAGGTCACCACAGCTCACCATGTCCGGGAGTGGAATCCACGAGCAGCTACCACGCCGAATATTCGATGAGCTTCCCAAGTGCACAGTGGCGATCTTGGAAGATCATCCCTCTGGCCGCCGTTACAAGATGGAGCTCAAGTACAAGCAGGTATATTTATACGCTCATTTAACGTCGTTTATAGGTCGCGTGGTTTGCGTCCTGGTTAGTCACACGCGGTTTGAGTACGCGTTTACGTGCTTAAACGACGTGGTTCACGTGGTTAAACGTCGTTACAAGTTGCGTGCTTGAACGTCGTTACTTTTGTGGTTTACGTGCGTGAACGTCGTTACTTTCGTGGTTTACGTGCTTGAACGTCGTTACTTTCGTGGTTTACGTGCTTGAACGACGTTACTTTCGTGGTTTGCGTGCTTCAATGTCTAGTTTAACGTGGACGTTACGTTAGTTCATATATAGTAGCGTAGTATACGTAGTTTAGACGTCGTTATTTACGTGGTTATACGCAGTTTACGTGGGAACTCCACAAGAAGGCCCGTCAGGTCTTCGTATTGCATTTTTTGCTGAAGAAACGGATCATCCAGGAGCAACTTTCGGGACAATTGGATCAGGTACGTGGTTATACGTGGTTACCATCGTGGTTAACATGGTTTTGCAGCTAAAAGAGCAGCTCAAAGAGCACTTTTCCAAGTTCACTTCAACGCAGGGTGCTCACGAGGAGCATGAGCAAGATCATGAGAGTTCCCGTGGGGAAAGGTATTTGATCGTATTTTCGTAGAAGTATAAGTAGATGTCCCAAGTCAGATACGCTATACGTGATATGTAATGCACGTTATGTAATACGCTATAGTGTGTACGTATCATATTCGTATGAGCGTTCGCTTAGGGCTTAAGAGGTCATATGTTCTATGGCAGAACGTTGGAGGTGACAAAGTGGCGTTTTTTTGGCACAGAGACGTACCACTTCCAGCGGCATTTCCCGTCATCGGACCATCGTTGGCACGCCTGCCTACGGTGAAGGACAACGAGGTCGCATTGATGCAAACCTACTTCGACCACTTTCTCAAGACCCTCGAGATCGTCAATTCGGAAGAGGTAAATTTTTCTCTGGAGTTTTTCTGAAGGTTTTTTCTGGTTTTTATTTAAGGTCTGCAAATTTTTGGGAGTTTCCGCTCTTTCCTTTGCCCCAGAGTTCGGCCCCAAGTTGAGGGAGGGTTACGTTCGTGTTGCTCATCTTCCGCCCGAGAAAAAGCATCGCGGCTGCTTCTCGTTCTGCTGCTTCTGGCGTCAAAACTGGCGTAAGGTAGGGTGTAGGGTTAGGGTTAGGTTTTTCTTCGATTTAGGTTTAGGGTTTCCTGTTTCCACTGTGTGCATTGGTTTAGGGTTAGGGTTCGGAGAGTTTTTCCGTGGTTCTTATGATTTTCTGTAGGTCTGGGCAGTTCTTAAGCCCGGTTTTCTGGCCTTTTTAGCGGACCCCTTGGACCCGAAACCTTTGGACATCATCGTCTTCGACGTCCTCTCTAACACCGAGGGTCAGATTTCACTGGCGAAACTGGAGTCGACCACTCTCGTTCATTCTTTTACCGTAAGTGAACCCTAAACCCTAAACCTCGTTACGACGTTATCATCGTGCTTTGGTTGTAGGTTACGTGCGGTAACCGGTCCGTGAGGATAAAAACCAAAGGAGAAAACGGGGCTTTGGATTGGGTTGCGGCCATCAACGATGCGGGGCTACGGCCACCGGAGGGTTGGTGCCATCCTCATCGTTTTGGGTCTTTCGCACCTCTGAGAGGGATCGCCACTGACGAGAGCGAAGCCCAGTGGTTCATCGATGGAAGGTCGGCTTTCGATGCTATTGCGTCTGCGATTTCAGGTGCTAAGTCCGAGGTCAGAAAAAATGCGGTTTTTTTAGTTTTAGTTTTGCTAATTGCGTTTTTTTTTTTTTTGCTTTTTTTGCAGATTTATATCGCGGACTGGTGGTTTCGCCCCGATCTTTACCTGAAGAGACCGTACCGGCAGTATGAATCAACGCGTTTGGACTTGTTGCTGGGAGCGAAGGCGAAAGAAGGCGTGCAGGTATGTAGAACCATAGGGCTTCGTAGGGTTTAGGGCTTCAGGGTTTAGCTAACTGTTCTCATATTAGCCCTAATTTTCCTTGAGCCCTAAACCCTAATTCAAATCACGGGTCTAATGGAACTTAATCATGGGTCTACATTTGTTTCAACCGTCTTACCATCGGTTTAATGCAGATTTACGTTCTCCTCTACAAGGAAGTGGCGTTGGCTTTGAAGATCAACAGCTTGTACTCGAAACGGAGATTACTCGCAATTCACGAAAACATCAAGGTTTTGAGGTTCCCAGACCATTTCTCTTCAGGCGTATATCTATGGTAAGCCTTCATGATTTTTGGTGAATTTTTCATACTTTCTTCAGGTCGCACCACGAGAAGCTGGTAATCGTTGACCAGCGGATCTGCTTCCTCGGAGGCCTGGACCTGTGCTTCGGTCGATACGACGACCGGAAGCACTTGCTAGCCGATGAGGGGTCCGAGATCTGGCCCGGGAAGGACTACTACAACCCGAGGTACACTTCCTCGTGTTCTTCGTGTTGAGCTCGGGTTGATTTTCGTGGGTTTTTCAGGGAGTCCGAACCGAACTCGTGGGAAGATACGGCTAAAGACGAGCTCGACCGGAAGACGACTCCGAGGATGCCCTGGCACGACCTTCAAGTGGCGCTCCGAGGTCCGGCTTGCCGGGACGTTGCTCGTCATTTCGTCCAACGTTGGAACTACGCAAAGGTACATTTACCCTAACCTTAAACCCTAGCCCTAGCCCTAACCTTAACCTAATTTCTCAGAGGAACAAAGCACCCAACGAGCAGGCGATACCACTGCTTCTACCACATCATCATATGGTGATTCCACATTACTTGACGGGGAACGAGGCCAACGAAGCACTCGAGGAGGAGAAGATGTTGCTAACGCCTGCGAGATCGTCGTACCAAGACATTCCGATGCTGCAGGAGGAGAAGGCGGCAGCCGAGTTGACCGAGCCCGTCGACTCGGCCCCGAAGGACATGATGACCAAGTTCCTCGAGAGCGCGCCGCTGCTGAAGCCGAAGAGCTTGTTCGGGAGGAAGAGCAAGAGCATGAGCTCGTGGCCAAACTTCCAGATGCACGATTTTGTAGACGAGGGGGCTCTTTTCGACACGATGGAGCGGGCTGAGGTCGGGAACAAGGATTTGCTATCGGGTGATTCGTGGTGGGAAGTCGAGAGGACTCCGCATAGAACCGATGACGAGATTGGTGAAGTCGGACCGAGAGTCCGTTGCCGGTGTCAGGTTCGTAGGTTTTGATTCTCGGTTTTTTTTTGTGGTTGAGTTTAGGGTGAGTGTGTGGTTTTTGGGGCTCATGTTTTAGGGTTTGACATTCATGCATAGTACATGCTTTTCTGTGTTCGTTCTCACGTGTTTACTTTATAGGTATAGGGTTTGTTTTTATTGTTTTATTCCTCATATTTTCTCATTGTTTGCCCTAATGATCAACCAAATTGTGCAGGTCGTTCGTAGTGTTGGCCAGTGGTCTGCTGGTACAAGCCAGATTGAGGAGCGTAGCATACAGTCTGCGTATTGCACGCTCATTGACAAGGCTGAGCATTTTATCTACATCGAGGTGACCTTTTATACTCTTGTATGTAGGTGATTTTATCGGCCTTTTTTTCTGTTTGCAGAACCAGTTTTTCATTTCCGGTCTCGATGGAGATACGGTCATTCAGAACCGAGTTTTGGAGTCGCTGTACAAACGGATCATTAGAGCTCACCAGGAACGACGGTGTTTTAGAGTCATTGTTTTGCTGCCTCTGCTGCCAGGATTTCAGGTACGTATTTCGATACCCCAAACCCTAGTAAACCCTAACGTTGCTTTGTTCAGGGAGGACTAGACGATGGTGGTGCGGCCTCTGTGAGGGCGATCATGCATTGGCAATACCGAACAATATGTCGGGGCAGTTTCTCGCTGATAAAACGGCTCGAAGACGCGCTCGGAAACGACGTAGAGCAATACATCTCGTTCTACGGTCTCAGGCAGCACGGAAAGCTCACAGAGACGGGGCATTTCGTTACAAGTCAGGTACATCTCGATAGCTTCTTAGGGTTAGGGTTTTGTAGGTTTAGGCTTTAGGGTTCTGAAAATGTTCGGTTTTTGCAGATATACGTCCATAGCAAGATCATGATTGTGGACGACAAGGTTGCCATCATCGGATCTGCAAACATCAATGATCGGAGCCTGCTTGGATCTAGGGACTCTGAAGTAAGATTGATCGAATGCTTCGTTACGTATATAGGCTCAAAATTTTCCAGATTGGGGTTGTGATCGAGGACGACGAGTTCGTCGATTCTTTGATGAATGGAGGTTCTTGGAAGGCCGGGAGGTTCAGTCACAGCCTGCGAAAAGCTCTCTGGGTTGAGCATCTGGGTTTGCAATCTTCCGAGGTATAGCATGTATATGTACGTTCTTCAGATGTACTATATACATGTGTTGTTCCAGGTCAATGTTGTAATCGATCCGGTTTGCGAGACGACTTACAGAGACGTATGGAAGGCAACTGCTGAGGTACTTGCTGTTTTCGGTTTTAGGGTTGGGGTTTAGGGTTAGGGTTTGCGGTTGGCGACAGAAACTCATCATTTATATGTTTTCTGCAGCTCAACACAGGCTTATACGAAGCCGTTTTCGGATGCATACCCAACGACTCCATTCACTCCAGGTACGTCTTTTAGGGTTTAGGGACGCTCTACAAATTTGTGTTTCAGGGCGGCAATGAGGCAAGCTTCCAATGTTCAAAAGGAGAAGGTGGGATGTTCGAGCATCGACTTGGGGGTGGCTTTGGACGGCGATGGATTGGAAGGGATCAAGGGGCATCTTGTCACTTTCCCTTTACAATTCATGTGTAACGAGGACCTGAGGCCGTTCTTCAATGAGAGCGAGTACTACGCCTCTTCTATAGTTTACCACTGAAAATACTACCTTGTAATTACCTTCTGATTCGAATAGTTAACATTAAACGAGCACCACATTCCGTTAAGGAAAAATAAATAATCACCAAGAAAAAATGGACATAGTTTAACAACGAAATGTACCAACGGAACGGTAAAGAGTTTCTTTACACTCGTTGCATTTTGAGCAAGGTTGTGGATAATACTCGTCTAAGAATGCTTCCACAAGATTTTTAAAAGTGTGTTGAGTCTTAAGTCTGCTAAGTACAAACTGATAAATCAACTTTAATAAAGGGATTCTTTCACTGTAATGCAGAAATGCTTGTAGAGTCATTCTAGCACAATTGTTTTCTCCAGTCTGGAATCCAGAAGGTTCTTGACACTGGATCATATGAGTTCAAGGTTGAGCAAGTTGTTCCACGTTCAAAATTTACCAAATGACTTGTTGGTATTTCAGAAATGAATTTTAAGCAAATGAAACTTCATTCGTTACTGAAGTGTATGGTTCAAGGTAAGTATGAAGTTTAAGCAAATGAAACTTTATTCGTTATTGAAGTGTACGGCTCAAGGTAACGCAGTGCCTTTCACCGGCTCCACAGGCACAGGCACAGGCACAGGATCCAGAATAAAGCAAGGCCTGCAATTGCCACAGTTGCAAGTAGGAGAAGGATATAAAGTGCAGCTGGAAGTGGCACAAGTCACACAGGTTTTGCTCAGAGATGTAATATGGCATGCTTTGCAATACTGTGCACAGCTAGCAGCCGTCTGGCTGCAATAGTCGGTACCACGACAGAACCTGGAAGGAGGAAATGGGAATACTACTGGAGGAAGGTTGACGCTTCCTTCAGGAGTTTCGGCTTCCTCAGCTGCACTTGAAAACATTATTGAGAGAAGGATCATGAACACAAACACCAATGACTTCTTCATTGCTATATGATATATGACTTGCTATGTTTTGGTGTGAGCTGCTCATATAGTGATATTTGTGACACGATAGTCCGCGCAAAATCTGATCAGGTTGTTGGAGCTGGATGCTTTATGCGAAGCATGCTTCATGACCTGATCGTTATCATCTTTGCTAACTTCGATAAGCATAGATTGCTACTTTCTGCATACATGTACATCATCTCCTACTAAGAGTACTCCAACAAGCATATTGTATTCATGATACTGTGATGCTATAGTAGCGATTGAAAGTGTTTAGCCAGCTGAAGGTCTATGGAAGTGTTTAGGGCTTAGGTTTAAAACCCTAAAGCCCTAAACCCTAAACATGCGCCAGCGTAGCTGTGTTTACCATTGAGCACTGCGAAAACGAGTAGAGGCAACCCAATCAGCATACTGCCAAGATAGTTTCGTCCAGCCATCTGTTGGAGAGCTCAACCCTAGCTCAACCCCATCATATAACAAGTTTACTTGAAGAATCTTTCAGCTTTTTTTTTTTTTGTAGTATCCCGCTTGCCTGTTTTAGCTGTCAGTGGTGAAACCAGAGGTGAACTTATGGTTGTCGCATGGTAAAGTCTCATGATCCGAGACAGCTTGTGGCATGAATGCTGGTGGGATCTATGGCTGCTGGAATGCAGATATATCTCCCGGAAATGTGAACTGCGCCAACATCCCAGAAGCCAGTGTGCAAGTATACACTAGAAGCAATCCATCAAACGAGAACTATATGGCCAGATTTATCACAGCAATGCTTGAGTCGCTGATTCTCCTGCATAGAGAAGCCCAGAAATTACTTACAAGCCTATAGGAAACAGAATGGGACATTAGGAGTGGTTACGCTATCAAGTACAAGATCCATGATAACAAACAATGCCACATAAACATCTATTTTGTATGTAGAATTTAAAATTTATATGGCATTAGCAATGTGTATGTAAAATTTTGGTAATTCCGATATTTTCTCAGAAGAAAAACCAAGGAAACTTCTAAAGCTGCAATCCACTTACTTGTTTGTTGTTTGGGTTGCATCGTGCCTCAGCCTGACCGCAACCCAAGCACGAGGCGTCATACACGAGAAGAACTTGCCCCGGATCCAAAGTACCAAATGGGAAGGTGAAGATGATATTGAGTATCAAGGAAGGAGAAATGGAGCGGCCAAGTGGGAAATAAGGGTTTTAAAATATTTAACGTTTATCTCAGCTATGTTAGATGAAATCAGAGCACTTAAAGACACATAAAATGTCCGTAAAGCATAAACCTTTCTAGAGTAGAATAAAGATTTTAACGTCCGTCGGAGGCCGTGAAGGCCTATTGGACTTGGTGGGGGTTACCTTGAACAACGGAGTTCAAGGTAACGGAGTCCCTTTCACAGGCGGAATTGGGACTGGAATGAAGTAAGGCTCACATATAGCTGCAGTTGAAAGTGGCACAAGTCTGCCCGGAGATGTAAAATGGCATGCTTTGGAATAATGTGCACAGCTAGCAGCCATCTGGTTCCAATAATGGGTACCACGACAGGGGAAATACTATTGGAGCCTTGGAGAGAATACTACTGAACTGGAGGAAGGTTGACACTTCCTTCAGGAGCTTCAGCTGCCCAAAGTTCCATTCTTCCTGAGTGGAACACCTGATCCTATAACTCAGCCTGAGTAGCAAAAAACTGACTCAAGTTAATATCCTGATGCATTTGATGTAGATATTTTTTGTTAGCCTGCACGTAACCTTTAAGCCTGAAAGAGTCATTGCTGTTTGAAAGCTCAAATCTCAAACCATGCATCCATTGTTTTTAATACAATTCTAAGTTTGCATTACATATACGTCCTCGGGAATTTTGGAAAGCTTCCTCTTTTAAGAGTCATTTCATACCTGAAATCGAAACCTGGAATAGAGCAGGCGAGATGACATGCATGGTGAATGGCTTAACAAATAGATGGTTCCCAGCCACCAACAACTAGGTTCCACTAACAAACCCCTTCCAGTTGCATTGCAAAGTAATGCACTCATTTTTGGCTTTCACGGCCGGATTTGGTCGTTGTACGTGGCTAAATCCAGTCCGTCAACAAATAGAATATACTTGCAACGTCTGAAAATTCCACCTGCAATGGATTGCAAAAAGAACTAGTAATCAGAATTAGACGGATACAGGGATACATGAAGTACTAAGATCATACCATAGTTGAACACCAGCAAACATGCAAGAACGTTGAGCTTGATACCCCCACTATTTCCATTAAAACTAAGAGTTGAATGAAGCTCTGAACCACTATGCCTGTTGGTGGTGCTGCTGAAGGCAGTGCGCATGGTACTTCAGCGTGGAACAATGAACAAAGCAAGAAGAGCAATAATAGTTAAAAATGTATGGATATGAGAAATCTGATGTGAACAAGGACAAGCATCATCAAAGGCACGGGAGCAAAATAATTGCTGAGCCAGTCAAACAAAAATGACTGTAGTTGACTGTTGTTGATCAGCAGATGCATTGACCTTAATTGACTGCTGATTAAGTGGTGGTGGTCAAGAAAGAGTTCACTCTGACGTGATGGTTTGTTGGTGGCAGTGAGCACAATGCATACCCACTTCATGGAAAAAAGCATGAAACAAAACACCAAACGTCTGGACGATAGCTGCTATTGGGCGAGTAAGCTTGTATTGTTAGAAATGGGAATAGCTTATTCCAACAAACACACTGCAAATCTGCTGCAACAGTGATGCTGAAACTTGCAAACTTCAAGTCGGACGAGGAAATAAGCCAAAAAAACAAAGGGTCCAACCAGAACCACCTTTGCAGGTGAGTGCTATATAGAAAAAAGGAGGTCCACACAACATACATAGATAGTCTGTAGTGTAACTGGTGTATAGTTGTATGCAACTTAAAAGAGCCAGGAGGGGCTCTATACACAAGGAGAAATGCTAAAGAACAACCTTCTACATGCATTATGCCTGCAGGCCGCATTTCTGGATCCCTCTGTGCGTGCATGTGAACGTGAAGGCAACAATATGAGACTCCTTCAAGCCTGCCAGAGAGGAAGATAAACTTGGAAGAAGCAAACAAAAGTGGGAGACTTGAGATGGAGACTCAATCCTCCTCGCACGCAGTGGTAGACCACCAAGCCTTCATTCGATCGAGTCATTTTCGCCACCCTCCTCAAAGTTCATTTGTCCTTCACGTTTTGCATCATTTTTGAGATCTTCATTCCAGCGTTAAAGCACCAAACTTCTCTGTGGGAAAAGCTGCTAAGAATTCTTCAGCTGGTCCTGCCAACCAGCAAGTTGAAGAAAGAAGCAGCAGCACGACGAGGAGTGGCCATAAGAATGTAGCAGTCTCTGTCCAAGGCATTCATTCAGCACCTTCTAAGCAGCTGAGATGAGCTGTATGTCTGCTTCATTAAACAACCGCAAGAAAAAGCAACATGCAATGTCCTGGTGAAATACCATTCATTATCAAAACAGCGACACTTGAGCCGTCCGTCTCGCGCGTATCGGCGTCCTTTTGCCATTTGTAAATCACCTCCGGAGCCTCCTACGCATGCGGGTGAGCTTGTACAGCCATGACATTACAAGTCCAAGATCCAAGTATACACACACATACGTTGTATAGACTATATACAAGTTGGATCGATCGATCGATCGTGTATACATTACTACCCTTGGCCAGTGTGGAAATCTGCCGACCTCGGGGATGCACCCAAAGACCGTAAGAGCCGAAAGACCAGGTATCAGAAACGCAAAAGTTGAAGAAAACCGAAGGTTTTTATCTAAAATTTTATAGAAACCGGCAATATTTTTTTCGGAGACTAGCACGGCCCTACAGCTTTGTGCCTGTCTCGGAAAAGGCTCTCTGTCTCATGCCTCCATGCCTCTTATCTTTGGCAGTGATTGGAAACACTCAGCCTGTTCATATATTCTCTCCGTTGTTGCTGTTGTTGGATGTTGGTGGTGCTATTGCCTGTGAGATCTCGAAAACCGAGGCTCTGGCACGGTACTGTACCCCCAACTCTGGACACCTCTCTAGGCTATTATTCTGTGGCCGCCCCGACCTCATCTTCACCCTTGTGGTCGTTGGAACCGTGAAGAAACTCAACCTTTCAAGTTCCTTCAAGCATATATACAAAACATGGTATTCCTCTTGTTCAACCGGCTATTCACTCTTCCATGCATACAGCAGCAACGAGAAGCCGGCCGGGACCTTCGAGTCGGTGTTCTCGGCCGCCTTCTGCTGCTGTTGAGCATTGGAAACTACAGCAGCTGCTTTTCCCAGGGAATGGCATTCTTTAGACGACGACCATGGCCTTTCAGAGGATGTCGAAGACGACGATGAGCAAGACGAAGAGGAGCAAGTCTGAGTCTGAAACATGAAAACGGCGTTTCCAAGTGAAGGGTTGAAGAGCCAGTTATGAACGTCCCAGAGAACCTCCACGGGTAATCCATCAATGAGGATGGTCTGGTTACCACGGAACTTCCACATGAGTCTCTTGACATGGATCACGAGCTGCCTGTCAACCCTGACGTAAAGCCGGGGCTCTCTGGTACCACCACCCGTATGGCACTCGATCATGATATCGTGAGCCCTCCCATTATCCCCAAATTGCGCCTTTGTGGTGTAGTATCTCTTCCCAAAGACGTGCTCACGCCTGGAGAGTAACGTCGGGTCGATGGTAGGCGGCCGTGCCATGGTTTTCCTGTATGCATCCTTGACCATATCCCCTATGAGAAGTGAAATCTCACCTTGCGAAACTATGGCCAAGTAGAACCCCTCCTGAGGCTCAGGCCCGAAGAGGTATTTTGCATTACTCAGGTCCCAAAAGACCTCGACTTTGTGGGAATCACCAACATCCATGGTTTTGGATCCCTGCTTCTTCCAGAAAAGCCATGGTTTCATATCTACCTTGCAAGCGTAGTGCTCCGAGGGATCATCCACATTGATGCTGAGACCTTGGCCCATGAGATTTTTGCACCATGTAACTGTGATGAGTCGTAGGTGACCACTCAGCTTGGTTTGGTACACACATGTTACCAGGTTCTGTGTCATCCTTGAACCTATGGAGGACATATCTGCTACCTGAACTCCATACTCCCCAAAGCATGACGGGAATGCATCTGGCATCTTCAACATTGTTGGAGAAAACTGCGAGAAATCTGAATCTGAAGACAAATTGGAGCTCAAATTCCTCAACTTGTGGTGGAGTAACTTTGAAGGTGTAGAAAGGATCTATGAATACAACTGAAAAATGAAGATCCAAAAAACACAAAAAGTTGCTTGCTGTGATGCTCCAAAATGAGAGTCCAAAATGTGAGGATAACTTCCTTGTTGAAGGAGAGGAATGATGTTTTAGTTGAGGAAGATGATTGTTTTATCCAGTGGGAGCAACAGCAGGCTCATGGGCCAGCAAATTAGATCCTTTGTAGAGAAGGAAGAAGAATTTTATTTTGGATTACACAAGAAAACACAAAACCAGCCAGAATTGCCTTTTGGTTCTACAAGAAAGATATCAATAAGCCACACCCAGTTGCTTGTGGGAGCAAGGAAATGTATGAATCAATGGAAGTGATGAAATGCTATAGGGGAAACGCGTCCCCTGGGAGCTGCATTGAGGGATCAGCACGCCCTAGAATGAATGAATGTCCATGTTACATTCCAAAATAACAAATGCAGGGCGGTCCCAAAATATCATATTCTATTCGCTTCGCTTAAATTTAGGGCGCGACTTTAGGGTTCTTCCGGAATTTAGGGTTCTTGAGGGGTTTAGGGTTTTCAGAGTGGAAATGAACAAGGATTTCGTCTTCAGCGTGGACGATGTTGGCGTGGATGCGGACTATGACGCGCCTAAGCAGTCCCCATGGGAATTCTCCAAGTACGCCAACACCGAGGAGGAGCACCGGCAGCGGCGGACGACGTCGATCGACCACAAGATTTCGCAGCAGCTCCTCAGTGCGGGTAAGAGCAGCAAAAGGGAAGACGAGGACGAAAATATGAGCTCCGAGGAGGAGGATCCCGCGGCCGGATCCGACGTTGAAGATCCCGATGCGGAATCTGAGGACGAGCAACCCGAGAAGCGCAGAGCCGGCAATAAGGTGCGTGGTTTATCATGTAGTTAACAGGGGTTAAGCGTGCTTAACTGTGTTTAGCGTCGTTTTGAGGACGATGCCGACGACGATAAGACAACAATGGCGAAAATGCGTATGGTATGTCGTATATGTCAGCGTGTTGTACTTGACCTACACGTATGAGCATATTCCAGGACCATGAACGAATATCCCGCGATGTGGAACCCGAAGCAAGCGACGATGAAAGGCCCAAACAGACCACTAAGGTAGGCAGCTTGTTAAAGCCATTAGGTATAATTAATTAATTAATGCAGGCCATTAAACCTCAGAAAGCTAGCAAGGTACGTATATGCTCTTTCTTTTCTATATATTAATACGTAGTGCGTATACGTACATTTTTCAGGACTCCATTGACAAAAAGCCGGGTGCTTTTTTCTCTTCGTCCGAGGGTGCGTCCTTCACGGCTACGTCTTTCATGGAGCTCCACATTTCACGTCCTCTTATACGAGCATGTGAAGCACTGGGCTACAAACAGCCTACTCCAATTCAGGTTCTTGTCGTAAACTTTCAGCTTTTTTTTCCTGAACTTTTTTTCTGAAAAAATTCCAACTTTTTCCCGGGACTTTTTACATTTTTTTTACAGGCTGCATGTATTCCGTTGGCTTTGGCAGGAAGAGATATATGCGGCAGCGCAGTTACGGGATCCGGAAAGGTACTAACATTTATTTTTCCAGTTATTTCCTGTAGACATTTTATTTTGTTCTAATAAATTCTGAACTTTTTTGATGGTGTAGACTGCAGCCTTTGCATTGCCTATACTAGAGAGGCTGCTTTTTCGACCACGGAGAATCCAAGCAATTCGTGTTCTCGTTTTAACTCCGACAAGAGAACTGGCCGTTCAGTACGTATTTATTTCCGTATATTTTGTTTCAATGTCTGATTTTATTGTTTCGTAGACTTCATAGTATGATCGAAAAGCTAGGGCAGTTTACAGACATACGTTGCTGCCTTGTCGTTGGGGGCCTTTCAAGCAAGGTTCGTATTTTGATTTAATTTAGTTTAGTTTAATTTAGTTTAGCGTCCTTGTGATGTCTTCATTGTGTATCTTGTGATTTCCTTACTATCGTATGATATACGTTGGTTACACGTCTACAGGTACAAGAAGCTTCGCTGCGTACGCATCCCGACATTGTAATTGCGACTCCGGGACGTATGATCGATCATCTTCGAAACTCGCAGTCCGTTGGCCTTGAAGAACTCGCGATTCTCGTCCTCGATGAGGCCGATCGTCTGCTCGAACTCGGATTTCGTGAAGAAATCCACGAACTGGTGAGTTTTTTTTTCTATTGGATTAAACGTTGTTTTTCAGGTGAATTTGTGTCCGGAAAAACGTCAGACGATGCTCTTCTCGGCTACGATGACCAGCGAAGTTGCGGAGCTCATCAAACTGTCACTGAATAGTCCCGTGAGGCTGTCTGCGGACCCGAATACGCAGCGTCCTTCGACTCTTTCTGAGGAGTAAGTGACCACTAAATTTCCTGAAATGTTTATGAAATTTATTCTGATTTTTTCTTTGCATTTAATACAGGGTTGTGAGAATACGGCAGGGACACGAAAGCGATAGAGAAGCCATCGTTCTAGCTCTTTGCACCCGGTCCTTCACAAGTAAAACCATTATATTCAGGTAAACAAATCGTGTTTTTAATGATTAATATTTTTACTAATCTCAAATCGATGTATCAGTGGAACTAAGGTCGAGGCTCATCGTCTGAAAATCCTGTTTGGACTTTCGGGGTTGAAAGCCGCTGAGCTCCATGGAAACCTCACGCAGGGGCAGCGTCTTGACGTAAGTAAATGCAACAATTTTTTTTTAAAATTAATTAAAATGGTTTTAATATCTCTCTGCAGGCATTGGAAGCGTTCAGAAAGCAGCAAGTCGACTTTCTTATTGCGACTGACGTGGCTGCAAGGGTCAGTATTTTCTACGCGGGGATTATTTTATATTATTTTAACATTTTTTGCGATTATTTTTACAGGGTCTCGACATTATAGGCGTGGAGAGTGTTATAAATCTGGAGTGTCCCAAGGACATCACAACGTAAGCCCATTTTTCTTCGATTTTTCTCAGCGAAACGCCTGTTTTTTGAATGCAGATATGTCCATAGAGTTGGACGCACTGCCCGAGCGGGGCGGCGAGGGTGCGCCGTGACGTTGGTGACTGAGGATGATCGCGCACTTCTCAAGCCCATGGTAAGCGATTCTTTTATGAAAAATGTGCGATTTTTATTTTTATTTTTGCGTGTTTTTGCAGGCCAAACGGGCGGGTTCTCGGCTGCAGAAAAGGGTTGTCGCTGCTCCATCTGTGGCGAATTGGAAAGAACGAATTTCGGACCTGGAAGAAGATGTTACGGATTTATTGAGACAAGAAAGGTACGCTTTCTCAGATGGTTAGGGTTAGGTTTAGGGTTCAGGGATTAATGTTTTTTGTGCATTTTCAGGGAGGAGAAAGCCTTGAGGAAGGCGGAAATGGAAGCAAATAAGGTGAGCACTTCCATCTCATTTGAGGGGAGCGAGCCGGTTTTTGACGTTTTTGTATATGCAGGCCCAAAACATGATCGACCATGAATCGGAGATATACGGACGCCCTAAGAAGACGTGGTTCCAGTCTCAGAAGGAGAAAGAACGTATAGCGGAGGCTACTAAGGTACCCTTTTTCCCATGAGTTTAAGCTGGTACTAATCACGTTAAACACAGGATGTTAATGAAAGTAAAGCGGCGAAGAAGACCTTGAGCGTGAATGAAGCGGAGGAACGCAAAAGGAAAGAAAAGAGAAAAGCTGAAATTGAGGTATTACTTACGTGAAAATACCGGCATATACATGTTTTTAACATTCGTTCTTTTGTAGAAAAATCTTCCTCGAAGAAAACGCCGGCGGTTGGAAGCAGAGAGGGAGGAAGCGAATGGCGACGATGACGACGAGGATGAGGGAGATGATATGGATGAAGAGGTATGCGTTGCATAAACCATAAGGTCTAGGGCTGGGTTTAGGGTTAAGGTTTCGAGTTTAGTGTGGTTTACTCCATACTCTGAAGATTTTTTTCGTTTCCCACATGCATGTTGAGTGAGCCACTTTTTTGTGTAGGTGGTCGACACTAGGAACAAGAAGGAGAAGAAGGGCGGTGGCCCGTTGCTGGTCGACGTTGGCTACCGTCGTGCCAAAGCTGCAAAAGCAGCAGAGAAGGCACGATTGGCCGGGAAGAGGGTTCCGGGAGACAAGAAACCGAAGCATCAACCTAGAAAGAACCGTAGCGAGGAAATGCAAGAACTGTTCCAATCGGACTTCGGTTCCAAGAGGCAAGATCGTGGGTTCAAGGGACGAACTGGAGGAGGCCCGAAAAGGAAGCCCGGCGTATCGAAGAAAGCCTTCAAGAGCAAAGCAAGGTACTTATTTTTGTACGGCAAATTCCTTCATTTTTCCGGGTATTTTCTTCAGGTTTAAGCGGAGGTAGTAGACACAAAAGGGTTAGGGCAAAGGGGTTTAGGGCAAATTGAGGTTAGGGCAAGGGGGTTAGGGCAACGGCTAGTCTGTTAAAGGGTGGAGCTTTATGGTAAAGGACAAAGCATATAT
>LDJE01079682.1:0-24233 GCA_001021135.1 Selaginella kraussiana
TGCTGACTCCATAAATATCACACAAAATCAAATTTCAGCTCCAGCTCTAATTGTTCGTGGTGGCTCCATAAATACAATATAAATCTTGTTGAATTGCTGGATTTGCAAAATTGAGAAGACACCTCGAAGTAAGCACCATGAACCAAACTTGGTCTCTGATACCTGCTGTTAGCCCCTCCAAGAACTTGGTGCATAATTAAACCTATGAATGATAGTATGGATCACCAACTGAGCCAAGAGGCCCCATGATTTATCCTTACATCTTTAGAGAGATCACCAACTGGACCGTCCACCTTTAGAGAATACGACTATCACCCACACATGTGAATTGAGCCATAGGGCCGCCTTACGACAATCCTACCAAAAATATATAGGACTTTTGCCTATTGTTACTCTCCTTAATTTTGGTTAACCATTCATAACATAACAAAAGCTGGGATAAATCCTTGCAGTCACTTCACCTGCCGTTCAATTTCAGGAGACATCGTGCCTGAAGGACGAGTTTTAAATAATTCACAAAGCAAGGGCGCCATATTTTAAAAAATATCCAGAGGATCCATTTACACAATTTGTAAATTGAACTGAGATAGATGAAACCATCACCAGGTACCTAATTGAACAGTTTTGTTAGTCTTTGGTATAAATGGAAGCACAAAAAGCTTCGACTTTGAACAGCCGGCAAATTCTTCTTTGGAGGTATTAAGTCATTTATTTCCTAGGTGAGGCAGATTATATGACAACATAGTATTAAATCACTTCTTTTTGCCCTTGGCCTTGGCAGCTCCCTTCTTTTTCTTATCCTTGGCAGCGGCAGCAGTCCTGCTGAGCCCTTTCTTGACAACCCTCTTAACCCTAGGCCGTGGCTTCGTCTCGTCATAGAAGGGTAACCCCATGAGGGTCAGCAGCCGCCTGGCTTCCAGCCTCGAACTGGCTCCAGTCACAAGATTTATCCTTAAACCCATGGGTTTATGGATATGGTCAAGCCTGCTCTCAGTGATGGAACTATAGTCCTTGACTCCCAGGTTGTATGAGCCTGGGATGAACCCATACGCGACCTTGCCTTCGATCTTCGTCTTGGGAACTACAAGGTTCATCAGTCGATCAAGGAATGCGTACATTCTCTGGGCGAGGTCATAACTTTAACGACGGTAAAGACGAACCCAGTAATGCGTACCTCATGTCTGAGCGTTACCAGGCATCCAACCGGGTCGCCTACACGGTATGCACTCCCCTGTACGGGTTTCATTGCCTGGAAAATGGTTGCCCTCTGCCCCGTAAGTATGTACATGTCCCTGCGTGTGCTCTCGATCACCGTAGCGTCCAAACGGTCCCGTCGGAAGTTGCAGTTGACAATTACCTTCTCGATAAACGGGACCTGCATTTAAGATTATCTACAAGTTTGTAAACAGTAAACATATGAGTACCTTGTCCATGTTGGGATAATCGAACTCGTCGATGAGAGCTGGGACCACTCGCTCTGTGTAAAGGAGCTTCGACCTGAAGAGCTTGTTGCCGAGTCCAGAGACGGATCCCCTGCTCTTGGCGTCTGCTGCCGCTAATGCTGCAATGTGGGACGCCGCTTCTGGGTCCAGCTTGAATGTCACCGATCCTGAGGACCGCCACCATGCAATCCGTGCATTGAAGCTGGCAACAGATAGCAGCTGCCGCTTGCGTGATGCAGCAATGCACGCCATTTCTCTCAGCAATTAGGGTTCTTCAGGTTTAGGGCTCTAAATTGTTAATTTTACCAATTACAGCTAATATCTACACACATCATCCGCATACTTAACATTAATCACGAGGTATTACTACCACTATCACTCGCTCGCCATTACCATCTACTTGATATTATTTGTCATTTTTTATCACCATAACCGACTTCTCCGATCTCTACAATCCTGAAGATAAATGTTAATGGATGAGGGTCTTGTTGCAATCCCTGTCTCAAATCAACAAGAAGGACCGACTCAGCTCTCTAGCAGGGCATTGTTTTAAGTACCTTGAAAGAAAGTTTCTTATTTCAGACCTCGCAAGCTTATCAAGCCAATTCACAAAGCCTAGGGACCATGGCAGATGGAAATCCCAAGATGCCAGAGGGTTTAATATGAGTGGAGAGCCGTAATAGAACTGCTCTGCTAGTTCACTTACTCTGCCTGAATCGGAATCAGCATTCGTTTTCAGGTGAGTGAAGTGACGTAGTAGAACTGATGAAAACGAATCGGTAAGTGAACCAGGCCTATGTCTACTGTCTACAGTTAAGCATGAATCTCTTTTATTTGTAGGACCCTTTCTTTTTCCTCCCACATACACTTACTATCGTATATCTGGCCCATGAGCACATAAGCGGACATTTCATTCTTGTTTATATGCACAATCGACTGAAAAGCCAACCTTCCTATCTCAACATTCTTCCACTTGCAACATGCACCCAAAAGTGTCCTCCATGTCACCATATCGCAATTAGAAGGCATCTCCCGCAACACTGCAATCGCCTCGTTTAATAGGTTTGCACGACTCAGGACATCAACCATGCAATTGTAATGTATAACTGAAGGGATTACTTTATACTTCACAGGCATTGCCTCAAAGTACTCCCTTGCTTTTTCCACTGAACCTGCATGATTACAACATAAGAGCATGCACACGAAGGTCACAGCATCAGGTCGAAATCCCTCATCCTGCATTGTTTCGAAAAGATTGAACACAACGTCGGTGTCAAAGCTCCCATATCCCGTCAGTAGTGCATTCCATGTTGTGATGTTTCTTGCTCTTGGGTGCGCATCAAAAACCTCACGGGCAGCTTCGATGCTTCCACATTTGGCATAGAAGTCTACCAAACATGTAAGCACTTGAGCATTAAAGTCACGAATGTCCGAGTGGAACTTCCGTCCAAGAGCCAAGTCTCCAGTTAGTAAGCATGCCCTAAGAACAGCAATGTATGTCACGGAATCGGGTGCACAACCGCTCACTTTCATTTTCGAAAACAACTTCAAGACTTCTAGCCCATTTCCATGATCGGCATAACCAAGTAGTAAGACATTCCACGACACCACGTCTGGTTTTGAGATTCTCTCAAATACAATATGAGCTTCCGTCATACTGCCGCATCTGGCGTACATGTCTAGAAGCGTATTTTGTATGTACAGATTCATCAAGCTACCTATCTCGGCATGTATTCTTCTGCCTCGTATTAGACACTCCTCCACGTAGTTTTCTCCATCCACAGCCAGCGTCGTGCATGCCTTGAGAGCAGCAACGTATGTCACAGAATTGGGTACACAGTTGGATGCTTTCATTCTCGAAAACAATCGTAAGGCTTCAACACCCATCCCGTTATCCGTGTATCCCGTAATCATAGCAGTCCAGGAGACGACATCGGGTGTATGAATATTATCGAACACAGTACGAGCCTCAACAATGCCGCCGCACTTGGAATATACGGCTATGAGCGTGCTTTGGGCATGACGATCCAAGTGCTCCATGCCAATTTCCAAATGTATATTTTTCACTCGTTCGAGACGAACTTGTTGTGAACAGGTAATTGTATTCTCTCCTAAAGATGTGCAAGCCTTTAGGGCAGCAACGTATGTTAAAGAATCGGGTGTACATCCATTGGCTTTCATCTTGGAAAATAAACTTAAGGCAACATCACCTTGTCCATTATCTGCATACCCGAGCAGCAGAACATTCCATGACACAACGTTGGGTTCCTCAACACTGTCAAAAACAGCCTGAGCATCGATCATGCTCCCACATTTCGCATACATGTCCATGAGCGTGCTCTGAACAAAACTATTCAAATGGTTACCAATCTCCAAGTGTATATTTCTACCCCGTTTCAGGCAGTCTTCCTTATTTGTTTCCGATATCAATGATGTGCAGGCTTTCAAAGCAGACACATAAGTTACAGAGTTTGGCTCGCATCCTCTCGCTGTCATCTTGAAAAACAGTTCCAAAGTAGCAGCTCCTTCTCCATTGTCAACATACCCAAGCAGCAAAGCATTCCAAGATACAACGTTAGGCTTAGGGATCCCGTCGAACACACTACGAGCTTCCGCCATGCTTCCACACTTCGCATACATGTCTATAAGAGTACTCTGAACGAAGCTGTCCATATGGCGTCCAATCTTCGAATGTATTTCTCTGCCTAATGCTAAAGACTCTCCCTTACTTTGGCTCACTGCCATAGACGTACAGGCCCTAAGAGCAGCAACGTACGTTACAGCATTTGGCTCACATCCTTGTTCCTTCATTTTGGAGAACATCTCCAAAGCAAAGACAGCCTCCCCATTATCGGCATACCCCAAAATAAGCGAGGTCCAGCATACTACATCGGGCTTCGGGATACTTTCAAATACACGACGAGCTTCTAGCATACTCCCACACTTAGCGTACATGTCGATAAGTGTATTTTGCACGTATATGTTCAAGTGACCATGCATCTCTAAATGTACATTTCTGCCTCGTAGAAGATAGACTTTCTTCACATTGGCATCCCCATTCAACGCCAGAGTGCTGCAAGACTTGAGAGCAGCAATGTACGTTATTGAATTACGCTCTTTCAGGCTTGAAAATAATTCCAAGGACGTTAGCCCTTCCCCGTTTTCTGCATAACCCAAAAGGAGGACATTCCAGGAGACAACGTCGGGATTTTGCAAACTATCAAATAGGCGGCGAGCAACGATCATGCTACCACACTTTGCATACAGTTTTACAAGTGCTGTGACAACATAAAAGCTTGATTCTTTGTCATACTCAACTGCTTTTGCATGGAGGTTTCTTCCCCATTGTAAGTCTCGCTTGATACTACAAGTCTTCAAATCCGTTAGCAGAGTGTGGGCGTTGTATGCCTCGCGTTGTTTCATCTGTTTCTCATTTGAATGCAAGGACCCGTTTTTATCCGTCTGGATCGACGGTGACTAAGTTGAATGCAGCAAGATAGAACGCAAGTGCACCCATCGCCAAGTGATGCCAGTTTGTTCGAGGTTTCATTGCAACCAAATGTTTCGACTGAAGATGTATGTGTTACATCAAAAAAGATCGTTTCATTTCGTATAAAACAAGGTGGCTAGCTCAATAAGAAAGTTTAGGATTTAGGGGCAAATTAATTATGTAATATACAATCCATCAAAATTTAGGGTTCTTGATCAAAGCTGGGGTTCTTCGAGGATGGCCGCAGGTGGGAAAGAAAGGGCGCACCATCTTCCATCGCAGGAAATGCTGGACGATCTCTGCAGGTGGGTAGAATGCTGTAGTTGGTAACAGGCAGCAGCAGCTGGGTGGGTTTGCAGCCGCTTTGTTCTCAATGCGCCGGAAGAGGAGCTGGAATCGTTCGAAAGGCTACTCTTCTTGGTGGAGCAGGCGCACTGGTTCTACGAGGACTATAACATGGAGCAGAATGCATCGCTCAAGTCGATCAACCTTCGGGAGTTCACGGCGCTAAGTATGGTTAACTATTACAATTCCGATGTTTAACTAACGGTTTTTAAGTTGCCAGTGTTTAAAAGCTGCAAGAACCTTCGACCATACATTGCCCACATCGACGACATATACAAGGACTTCACGACGTACAAGATCAGCGTCCCTGTCACGGGTGGCATCATTTTGGATGAATCATACGAGAGGGTGAGTGATGATTTAACATTGGAAGTGAACTTTAATCCATGTTGTTTTGCTGTTTTCTAGTGCCTAATGGTGAAAGGATGGAAGCCAGGAGCAAGCTGGAGCTTCCCAAGGGGCAAGAAGAACAAGGATGAAGAGGATCATAATTGTGCCGTCAGAGAGGTATCCATCGATTTATTAAACTCCATTGCTTAAACCCGTGATTATGATGAAGGTTCGGGAGGAGACGGGGTTCGACATATCAGGGTACCTCAGAGTGGAACACCATCTCGAAGTTGTGTTAGGGCAACAAAGGATCAGGCTCTACATTGTTGTAGGAGTCAAGGAAGACGCCTACTTCGTACCCCAGACCAAGAAGGAGATCAGCGTACGTTCTTCGTATATTTCTACGTTATCTCACGGGGGTTAAGACTTTCAGGAAATCGCTTGGCACAGGATCGATGACCTACCTGTGAACGGAAACGAGACGTCGCATAACAGAGGTCCGACGGGTATCAAGTACTACATGGTCTGGCCTTTCTTAGGGTAAGCTTCCATATATTCAAACTATATATGATTCTTTACAAATAATAAATACTACCGCAGGCCCCTCAAAGCGTGGATCAATAGGCACAGGCCCGCAAATGTTCCAAGGAGTGGTTATACCAAGAAGGGTATGCATAGCAGCTTCTGAAATTCGTGGCAACTTTTGTTCAGGGGTGACGGTGTACAAGGCGAATACGAGCGGTCACACCACGTTTCCGACTCTGGTGGTGAACCATGTGGTGAACCAGGTGGTGAACGTCTTGCCCCAGCAACCGGCTTCAGCAGCGTCTCGTCCTCCAGCAAGCGAACTTCCTGGCAAGAGCTTCCGGAACTTCACGTTCGACTTATCGGGGATTGTGGCTCATATCAACTAATCATCTAACGTATAATAGCATGTCCGGGATGAACTCTGTATCTCATGTATACCCTGGTGTATATTAATGTGATGATCCTTCTAACGTATTTAGTCCGTACGTGAGCTTTCTTTCTGCTCTTATTATCATTTCAACGGTTCATTTGAGCATTGCTAAAAGAGGAAAAATCGAACAGTTTGTGCATTAAATGAAAGGCCTTTGTTACTCATATAGTCACAATTACTTGCATTTTAATGGAAATGAAACTGCACTCCATGGTCAAGCTTGATCTATGTATGAAGATAGATACATATGCTACCACAAGACCATTGAGCTCAGAATGAAGAACATGCTGTTGAAGGTTCCTTGGACGGCAGATGAAAAGGGAAAAAGCCGCCTGTGCTTCACTTCATGCGGGAAGAAATGGAAAGGCCAACCTGACAAATGGTTTTGAGAAGGAGGATGCAACTGCGCAGGCGTACGTTCACGTGCATACGCTGCGGCTCTCAAAGCTCGCATGACGAAATCCATGTCGAAATCAAAGTCTTATATATATTGTATTCAAGGTAAATGGAAGTTGTATTTGGACGGATCAAGCAAGATACTTGAATGTGTTGGGGGTCTTCCTGTCCCTCTCCAAATACTCGCGAGCGATGAGGTCTTCAATCCGGCTCTTGATCATCTTGATGTCAGGCTTAAACATCCGGCTCAGTTGCTCCACGCACTCCAAAACGAGCTGCTGGTACACAAGGACCTTCCGGCTCTTCATGATCCGGACCAGGCAGGCATCAATGGCGTACTTCCTGTCCTTGCACACATCCTCAACCACCTTTTTCTTCTCGTCCATTGGAGGCATTGGAACCCTGATGCGCCGCTGTCTGTCCGTGAACTTCGCGTTGAACTCGAAAATGTCATTGGAATCAATGGTCTTGTTGTCAGGCTCTTTCCTCAGGATCTTGTACTTGGCGCATGACAGCGAATGAAGCTGGCGAACGATCTCGTCGTCGGTGAGATTGACCTGGTTCTTGATATCAGTATAGCTTAGCCTTTCAGAATCATTAAACAACAGCAACACCGCAGCCTGATGCGTAGTGACCACGAACTCGTACCTCTTGCCCCCAAAATCTCCGGTGACATGGCACGTACCCAGCTGGCAAATCCAAGTTAACTTCCTGTTCTTGTTTCTTTTATGATAAAACTCTTTAAAGCTTTCTACACATTTGACTAACTCTGCAGGCAATATAAGGTCGGAAGGCTTGTAGGTTGGCCAGAATCCGGATGTCAAAACTTGCACGGTCAAATCAGCGCCCGGGTTGCATTCAGGATTCTCTCTCAAGTGTTCCTCAAACTGAGTATAGTTCTCTCTGGCAAGGGTAGCGTCCTTAACCATTCCCTCCATCTTTGACGTAAACAGACCACCAAACTCCTGCTTCAGCTTTGATAACATGCTTCGCTCCTGATCGTTGTTCCCACTTTTGTCATTCAGCAAGCGTCTTGCCAGCTTCTGCTTGTAGAATTCGGCAAAGAGATCCCTGTCGCTGATGTAAGCCAGCATCTTGACAACCTTCTCAAGAGTGTCCTCGATGGCCTCCTCACTAAGTTTCTCGCTTTCACGGTTTTTGAGAAGGTTGTCGCAATAGGCAGCTATGAGTTGAGCGCTTGTGTTGCCGGCGATATCCTTGTTGCAGAATGTCTCGAAGGCCCCTTTTAGTGCCTTGTTAAAGAGCAGGTGATTGTTGAAGCATTCGCTAATATACTGCAGGTACTTATTGTGAAGGTTAAGGACCTTACCAACGAAAGCCTCATCTTGTGACCCAACAGTATCGGGCTTTTTCTTACTTGCAGCATCCACGGCCTGCTTTACCAGAGCAGTCCCCTCTTCTGTGACATGCACACGGAAAGAAAGGGCTATCGGGTCCAGTCCCTTTGGAATCTCACAGAAGAGCTTGTACATTCTCGAAAGGTCGTCCACCTTATTGTTCCTGAGCAAGACATGGCAGCCGGAGTGCTCGTTCTCAAGAATTTGCTGCTTATAATGCAATAGAATCTCTTGCTGAACTTTCTCAAGCAGCTTGGTTTCGCTGCTGGCGTGCAAGTAATTGTCAACTCTTTCCTTTTCCCTTTTCAGGCAGTCCTCGGCTTTGACCATGTACTCAGGGCAGGAATACTCGACAATCCATGAGGCAGCCCTACGGGAGTAGTAGGCAGTGGTGCTGTCAAGCATTGGGGTCTCGAAGTCTGCTTCGTAGGTGCCCATGCTATCCCATTCCATGTTCACAAAGATCCCCAGCACCTTCCTGAGAAGGATCCTGTCAATCTGTTCGCCCTCTCGTTCCTTATCGATCAGAAAGATGACAGTGTTCCTTACGTTCTCCTTCAGCTTTTGGAAGACTATGTCTTTAAAGCAAATCATTCCAACCTGGTTCAGTGTTGGTTTGAACTCGCGCTGGACAAAGTGGCGGTCCAAATACTCGAATAGTCGGCAAAGACACTTGACCATGGTATTATGGTTGTCCCAGCGTCTCACAAATTCCTTAAGCATGAATTCGTCGTGCCTCATCCTCAAATCCGGCATCACCTCTTTCTCAAGGTAGTTCTCAATCACCATTCTGTAGCAATCATAGAGCTGCTGGCAGTAGAACACGTTACCTGAACACAAGTTGTAGATCACTGTATAGCAATTTATGTACTCGTCCGGGGTCAATCGATTGCTTGAGCCCTCGAGAATGCTGAAAAGCTTGCTGATCGCCCTATTTACTGTAACCCATCCATCGTTCAGCACCTTCATCATGACCTCCCGGTCCGTCATTGTCCCTTGATCGCAACCCTCAAGCCTAGTTTTTTGTTCATAGGCTTTAATACCGATTGAGTTTAATCTTTATGTGCCGAAGTTTAAAACAAGGGGTCACCACACAATTGAAAGCAAGTCCCGTGTTGATTACAGTTTATTGAGCAAATACATATCAACGTCTCTTAGAATACAATGTTGCGTTTAGGATTCATACAATAACTATTGAGACTTGTGGAGCCTTCAGAGCTGCCCACTCAAGAAACATGCTAAGCGCTCGACAATTAACGTATTTGCTATTGGAACCTAGGCATTGTATAAAAGGTCGAAGTTTTAACACGTGGATTGAGAAACATTATAGCAGCATATGTCCATGCTAAATGAACTAAAGAAAGCGTTTTAATTTGCTATTAGAGATGGGATATCTTCAGGAGAAGTTCAAGTGAGATCATAACGAAGTTTATGGAGACACCCATCGACCCTGTCAGTGTGTTACTTGGTTTCTTCACAAGGGTACCCCTCAAGACCTGGTCCCTGTTTCGAGCCATCACACTCTGAATATGGCTGGCCAGGTCTTCAACGAGCAAACGTTTAACCAGTGGAGCGTGATTTATTCTATTCAGTGAGAGATGCTCCTCAAAACCCCACCTCTTGTGGGTGGTAAGCATAACTCCTCCATGGTTGCATGGTTGGAAAATCACGGTTTTTCTCCAGTTATGGTCCAACGCTCGCTGGTCTGATATATTTGCCTATATCAGACCAGCGGCTTAGAGAAAAACCGTGATTTTCCAACCATGCAACTATGGAGGAGTTAATGCTTACCACCCACAAGAGGTGGGGTTTTGAGGAGCATCTCCCACTGAATAGAATAAATCACGTGATAGAACTTTGAACTTCGTTACGATCTCTTTTCCTATATGTGCCTTTAGGACTATTTATTTAAAAAAAAAAAAGAGGTCGTAACGAAGTTCAAAGTTCTATATGTCCTGCAGTTACGGCTTACACTGCCATTGCTCATAATTCCCAAGGTCCAAAGCAATGAAGACACTCATTCTTGTGCGGTAGTGGCGTGTTCGTAGTACGTTCCCAGAGGTTTCAATGAGCACCAACTCACAAGCTGCTTGAGTACTAAGTTTAAAATACCGCCTGGACAGGGCGTGTGTGAGCATAGTTCAAGCCCGCCTTTTGACACATATTATTATTCTGTATTCTTGACTAATAATTTTCACGTCGTTAATGTGAAACGTCACCGCGGAAGAAAGGAGAGAGATTAGGAAATAATGTTTCACATGTTATTTTTTCATAGCCTACAATCTTTCAAGGAAATTGAATTTGTGCATTAAAATTATGTTTAACATGTAATTTAGAACATAAGTAGGCTACAACATTACAAAACAATATAGTGCAACAATACAGGTTTTCACATATGAATATGATGAAAAAAAAACATTAATCGGGTTTGATCAGCTTGCATCCGAAGGCAGAGGAAACCATAACCTGAATCATGTCCACTAGTTTGTTGTATCCCGATCTTAATGAGACTTTATCGATCATGGGCTGCTCTTTGGCCTGCTTTTCTTTGAAGGACTCTTTCATCGAGGGCTCTACATTCATGATCGAATCTTTTATATACCAAAAGTCTCCTTTTTTCAAAACTCCTTTTTCCGTTCTTCTAATGAGTCGCATTCTTGCAAAAACTATGAAACCCAATCGATGTACGCAATTTTTAAACATCGTTGGCATGACTGCCAAAATTACGATTGAATGTTTCATACTTATTAGAATCGAGATGAGCCGAAGGTCGTGTCATCTTGAGTGCTACCACAACGTCCTCCTCGGTGACCATCCCTACTTCCGGTAAATCTACAAAGCCCAGTGGAACGAAACAGATGCATAGAAATAGCGTACCTTGCTCTGACAGAGATTCAGCCTTCTCCAGTTTTTCAAGCTCACACATGAGTCTCCTGAGTGGTCTCATTGCTGCTTCTTTGCAAACGATCCTAATGTCTGACCCAGAGTAGCCCTCAGTTCCAACCACCATCTCCTCGTAAGGTATTATGCCTCTTGAAGCCGGCAACAGCTCTTCAAACATGGCCCTCCTTGCCTCAGGTGCAGGCAATGGTACCAATATCTAAAAAATTGATAAAATTCAGTTAAAATGAACACGTACTCTTTTCTCAAGTCGTCTCAGCATTGCAGCGTCCAGCTCCCATGGGAGATTAGTAGCAGCCAACAAGAATACTAAATCGTTTGTCTGCATTAATCCATCCATCTGAGGAAACGAGAAAAGGTAAATTGTAAAATCTGGAAAACGAAAAGAAAATGCATCCGACCTGAATAAGTAGTTCAGTCTTAAGCCTCCGGCTTGCTTCGTGTTCACTGTTGGCTTCCCCTCGCTGGCTGATGATAGCATCAATCTCATCAAGAAAAATGGTGGAAGGCGCATAATGCCTTGCGAGCTGAAACAAAACTCGCACCAGCTTTTCCGAGTCGCCTGCGATAGTGATGAACCTCTTCGGAACAAAACCAAAACCTGAAAACGTAGTACGTACCGCGATACTTGCTCACAATGGAAGAAGCTGAGATATTGAAGAAGGTAGTGTTGCATTCTGTCGCCACTGCTTTGGCAAGCATGGTCTAGAATGAAACATAAACGCATTTAATCGATCATGTTCAACGTGATTTAACTTACTTTGCCGGTTCCAGGGGGTCCAAATAGAAGTATACCTTTCCAAGGTGACAAGAGCCCCGTGAAGTACCTGATGATGACAGTAGAAACGAGCACATAACATTGTGAGCACGGTAGCTTACTGTGGGTATTTTATAGGCATCACCACAGCCTCTTTCAGCAGACGTTTTGCACTGTCGAGACCTTTGACAGTTTCCCATCGAACTTCAGGGCTTCCTCGTGTAATATCCCTGCACCATTAAAACGTTAATGCATGAGTTCATATATATATATATATATATGATATAATGAAATTAACTCTTATGTCGACAACGAACTTGAGAACTTACTTGATGATACTATCAGCCAGTTCTTGCATTTCGCCTATGAACAAATGTGGGGGTGGTTTTAGCATCCTGAAAGTTAAAACAAATACATTTAATGAAGCTACGTACACAAAACGTACCATCGTTCTTTGGCTCTTGCATGAGGCTCCTCTGGATTGGTGGGCTGAAACAGAGCAAAACGTTGAAACATGATTTATCACAACCACATTCAGACCTGAGATAGATATTTCTCGTATATGGCAGAGTCACGACGCTTTTCTTCCCCGTCCTGATGAATTGCTCGTGTTGCTTGCGGCTGAGAAGGGAGATCCTGACCAGGGTCACTTCGCTTCTCCTCGTACTTTGATCTTCCCCTGAACATGGTCTCGTATGCAATCTTCAAATCCTGAAGTAGAACAAGGCAGCATGAGAAAAACCTCGAACAGATCAAAGGAGCACCTCGAAGCTCCAGCGAGTGAGCGCTGGGAGATCTTCGTCGTCACTAGACATCGCCTCTGCACAAACTCTCAACGCATATACATTTTAATAATTAGCACCTTAATTAAACAAACCCAACGGATATTCTGTGTTTACAGAGCCGTAAATACTGCTCTGTTTTTAGGGTTCTTGGCCGTGAAGAGATGGGCTATCTAGACGCCCAAGTTGGCGACGGAGCGCGCAGTGCATTCAGACGCGCAGAGAAGCACTACAAGCTCTACAAGAACCTCGCTACAACAAAGCGCAAATCCGTCAATCAAAGGTGAGTACTTGCAGCTGCATTTGGAAACCACTCAGTCCTTTGGACAGAAACGAGGTCCCAGCTACGGATCTATCCCGTGTTCTGGACTTCAGAGAGATTATACAGGGTCGGTACAACGATACGGCTCTAGAATGCGGCGTCCAAACTGCTGAAGGCGAGTATGGCATTCCCGTATTCGTTCTAAAGAGCCATCCAGGTATGCATACACGTCTACTCATGCATGGATACTCATGTATGATGTTCAGGCTTCTACTTTCTACCTGGCGCTGTACCACTCGAGCAACAGGCTGACCTGATAAGGGATGCACTGACGACGTTCCCGGAGCCTCCAAACCGAACTAGCCACACTGCTCAATACGGGCCTTTATCCGGGCTTTGGTCCGCCGTCAACAATAAAAAGCACCTCGTGGAGGATGATACTCCAATCGACATATCGGCTGAGTTCAACCATGAAGTTGTGGTTGATGGAACTAGAGAAAACTCTCAACGAGAAGATTGCAACCACGGTGAGACCTTGCAACCACGGGTTCACCGAAGTGACGGTGGCCGAGACGAGCTGTTTATCAGAAAGTGGAAGTTCGTAAGCGAAGTTGAGGATACGAACAGCAGAAAGGCAGTTCCTGCGGAGTTGCTTCTTCGGAAGTTGCGGTGGGCTACTCTCGGGATTCAATTCAATTGGGGAAAGGTACTTTGGAAATTCTGTGGGCTCGTTTACCATCCTTTTCCAGCGTGCGTACGATGTTTCCTTGCCTTACCGCAAGTTCTCGGAGTCTCTGGCCGAACTTGCCTCCAAGCTCGCAACTCCGGCCATGAACGGAGGCACCTTTCATGCCGAAGCCGCCATTGTGAATTTTTTCGGGCCTGGTAAGAATGTGTGTATTTACTTTCCTGTCTGAACTCTTTGGTGTTGGTAGATGACATGCTAGGAGGTCATATCGATGATATGGAAGCCGACTGGAGCAAGCCCATTGTGAGCATCAGGTGAGAGTTTTTGCTCTGAGTGTTGTGATTAATTAACTCTGAATTGTAGTTTGGGTTGTAAAGCCATCTTTTTGCTTGGAGGTGAGAGCAGGGACGACGCTCCTGTTGCCATGTTTCTTCGGAGTGGCGATGCTGTTTTGATGAAAGGTCCAGCGAGGCGGTGTTTTCACGGTGAGATTTCTTGGTTTTCTGGTGCTCTTGTTTATGTTTGCAATGATGTTTCAGGCGTACCAAGAATTTTTGTGGACGGTGACTCGGACGTGCCAAGCTTCCCGGCAGAGCGCGTGGATGGGCAGATTTTGGATTATATTCGGCTGTCTCGGATCAATATTAATATTAGGGAGGTGTTTTGATGTGTGAGTCTAGGAACCAACAGGGAGGATGGTTACAAGCATAAGATGTGGTAAATTGAGAAGCTTGGTGGGAAAAGAAGAAACGAAATAAATGCAACGAGGAGTAATTGTGTTATATGAGGGCGTTAATCCATTCCAAAATTCTAAATAAAATTAAAAGAGGAAAACTACATTTCGACTTAAGTGGAATGTTTTGACTCACGTTTTTTGCCTCCGTTCAGCTTTGTGGTTAGATGATCATTGACATTGACCTAAGAAGGTTACATTTTCATTTTCAGGAAGGCTTACCTACTAGCACTAAAGTTTTTTTTTTTAATTGAAAACAAACGATATATTTCTCTAAAACTTCCACTTCGGTAAACTCCCGAAATTACAAATGTAGTGTATGGATACAAAGTTAAACGTTACCAGCGAACGTCTCTCGTGATGCTCCGTTAAATCAGCACAATGACAGGTTGAGCTCGAGAAATATGTTGAAAAATATCAACGTCTTGAAGATGAACGTTTGAGATCAGGATTTCATAGGCTAAATAGTAAGTTGTAGTAAGTAGTGTATAAATATGTCTTAAATAACAGTCGAGAACGGGTTATTACCAAAAGTCTGGGTCTGATCGCGCTTTTGTTGGTAGAAAAGCCGGTTTAGGAAACGATGATATGAACTAACCTGCGGGCGACCTTCTTGCGCCAGTATATGCTGGCACATCTCCGGTGGGTGATGGCTGGGTAAGGTTTTTGCTAACGTGCCCAAGACAAATCCGTATACACCATTTGCTTCTAAAATGACTCTCAAATATTGTAATTTCTGTAATTGCCCTCAGTTTACTACAATATAACAAAACTGAGAGTTGTTGTACAGGGTCAACGATATCTTGAACATCACTCAACGAGCTCACCAACAAGAAGACGAATCGATATGCATTGTCTTCATGATTTTGCTCTCAAGGAGCGACAATCTCAAAGCTCTCGAATCTTCACGCGGGTGACAACTCACTGTCTGGAGGAATCCCCGACGACATTGGCTCGCTGGGGTGATTGACTACGCTGGGCATCGCGAATTGCCGATTGTCAGACACAACTCCTCGCATTGGCTCACGAGATTACGAGGATCATGCTTCAGCTCTCAGCGAATCCCGCCCGAATACGCTCGGACTCGCAGAGAATGAAGAAACCCTGGCGCGCCTCAGATAAGAGCTCAGTGAGCAGCTGCTTTGTACAAGGACGGGCGGCATATCGTTCATCGCCAAGAATCTTCCCCGACTGAAGACCAGCAGCACCTCCCAAAGTTCGTGAAGTTGTTGGTTCCATGGCAAACAGGTTTCAGGTTCCTGGGGAGCAGCTGCCCATTCTGCATCTACTCCTTGGAATCACACTGAAACTAGTGCTCTTCATAAACGATGCATCCATCGATTCAGCAGCTGCGATTCCAGCAGATTCTCGATATGTCGGAGAATTCTCTGATGGGCTGGAAATTGCCCGATTTTGTACTGTAGTTGACTGAGGACCAATTTGTTTGGTAAATACGGTACAGACTTTGACATCATGCATGTAGCAGGGCGTTTTTATCAAACGTTTATACGCGTACGAATAAACGCGTACCCGATTACCTCAGGAATCTTCGAAAGATTCTATTGAAATCTTTTTGTAATAGATTCTTAAATGGAGAGACCTCGTAAGCTTTGAATAAGGTAGATCTGTTCTTCGTTGGACTTGTAAATACTGCAACAAGGTGTTTTAATTCTTCAGGTATTGCTGTATATTCTGCAGTACCTGAAGATGTTAAGAGTATAATGTTGAAGAGATGTGTCAAGGAAGACCATGTTTCATCTAGTGTGCTATCATTTACCGTACAAGTTACACTTGGGCCTCTGGTCTAACTTCGGAAGTTGGTGAAGGTAGCAATAGAGTAACTATACAGGCTCAACGTGGAACAAATAATTTTTGGGGCAACTTTGGAATAATGTTACGTTTCAAGAGGCAAATGTTGCGGTACAACAATTCTTTTACGCTAATGCAACGGAAAAGCTAGAACAGCATACTCAGTCATAGCTTATGGCTATGAATCTTTAAGAACCAAACATTTGACTGAAGAGTATGTTTATGTGAAGAGTATGTTTATGTAAAATCTAGATTGGTAGTGGTTCGAAAATGGTGGAAAAAGACTATACTATAGTAACCGATGGGTGGTCTGATAAAAAGAAAAAAGACCCATCATTAACTTGATGGTTACTTCAATCCAAGGAACTATATATATCATTCTTCAGTGGACGCATCTAGGGATGAGAAAAGTGCTCAATATATTTTGAGTTCATAGAGGTCATTACTGATGTGGGAAGCAAAAACGTTGTTCAAGTGGTTACAGACAATGCTAAGAATTAGGTGAATATGGAAAAATTACTCAAAGAAATATACCCTGAGATTACTTATTCTCGCTGTGTTTGTCATTGTATGGACTTTATTTTCAGAGGTTGGGCAGATACATTGGATTAAAGATCTTGTCACCAAAGCAAAAGAACTCGTTACTTTCATTACAAGAAAATTGTCGTTGCTGGTCATGTACCGTAAAAAGAACTAGTATGTCCTGCTAAAACTAGATTTGCATATATATTTGTAATATTTGGTAGCTACTGAATATTGATGTACATGATAGACTTAGACGAATAGTGGTTTCTGAGGAATGGTTGTCTTCAAAATACATGATGTACGTCTGGTAACCTTGTTTAGATCTACATCATATATTTTGAAGCCAACCATTCCTCAGAAACCACAATTCGTCTAAGTCCATCATGAACACCCGTATCTAGTAGCTGACCAAGTACTATAAACATATATGCAGATATAGTTTCAGTAGGATGTAATAGTTCTTTTGGGCAGAATTTACGGTACATGGCCAAACGACAATTTTCTTGTAATGAAAGTAACAAGTTATTTTGCTTTGGTGACAAGATCTTTAATCCAATGTATCAAAGTCCAGACAATGACAAACACAGCGAGAATAAGTAATCTCAGGGTATATTTCTTTGAGTAATTTTCCTATATTCACGCAGTTCTTAGCATTGTCTGTAACCACCTGAACAACATTTTTCCTTCCCACATCAGTAATGACCTCTATTAACACAAAAATATATTGAGCACTTTTCTCATCCCAAGGGCCAAGATGCGTCCACCGAAGTATAATATATATAGTTCCTTGGATTAAAGTAACCATGAAGTTAATGATCTTTTTTCTTTTTATCTGACCACCTATAGTACAGCCATACTTTTTCCACCCTTTTCGAACCACTACCAATTTAGATTTTATAGATTGCTTCTTATGATTGATTCTTAGAGATTCATATGCTTGAGTATGATGTTCCAGAAAACCTTGCATAAGTTTTCAATATGGAGACCGAATTACATTGAATGGAATCGCATTAGCGTAAAAGAAATGTCGTACCGTAACATTTGCCTCTTGATTATTCCAAAGTTGCCCCAAACGACTGTTTGTTCCACGTTGAGCCTTTAGGGTTACTCTATTGCTACCTTCACCAACTTCCGAAGCTAGACCAGTAGTCCTAGGCCCAGGTGTAAAATGGAGGTGAAACATGATATTCCTTGACACATCTCTCCAACATTATATTCTTAACATATGCAGGTACTGCAAAACATACGGCAATACTTGAAGAAGTAACTTGCCCAAGGTGACTTCATATTCTTTTGGGAGCACCTCCAAACACCTTGTTGCAGTATTTACAAGTCCAACGAGAACAAATCTACCTTATTCCACAATGGCATCAACATGCTCCCACTCAACTGTCGACCTTGTTGGCACAAACTCTAGGAGAAAATCCTACCAATTCATGTTTAAATACGATATAATGGAGGTAGATTTTGGTTACTGGACTTTTTAAAGGAAAATAATAAAGTATTACAAAAAGATTTCAATGAGCTATTCTTTCCAATCGGAAAGTTAAAAAACGCGTTTAGTATACGCGCGTATAAACGTTTGATAAAAAACATCAAACGCGTTTAGTGGCAACTGGGTCTAAATAAGATAGGGATGACTCTGGTAGAACAATCATACTCCGGGTGGAAAAGAAGTCGACGTGGAAAGGCTTACCGGTCACGTACAGGGGTTATCCACACCATAGTGCCAGCGATGGTTGCCGGGGATGAAGCTCTTGCTGTACTTCTGCTACTAACTATGCTTTCCATTACCTTATGAAGTCGTGGTGACTCCATTCTGCATCAGAATGTGGTGGTAGTAGAGGAACTCCTCTTTTTCTTGCAAATGTGAACAAGTTTTGAGAACCGCATCTCAATGCTGTGAACGAACAGATGCCATTGATCCAGCAGGCAGTAGAAACGTTTCGAGTGTCAATTGCCAAATGCATAATGTAATCAGATTCCACTCCTTGTGGAGTGTAACGCAATTGCCCACACTTTTACTTTAGACTTTTTGTCCTCAACTTCTTTAGTGCGAACCGTATATGGTCAATCAGTATTCGATGTGAACATGGCAAGAGTTTGATGTGATGTAAAGCAAATTGCGGCCAAAATTCCGGTTGCACATTGGCATTGATATCGTAAAGGTTTTTCATTTCTTTTGTATTTTTCTTACTTATGAGTACAAGCTAACAGCCGGGAACTTTGACTCCCGGAGCAGTCGGGCACTTTGCAAGCGGGCAATTGTCCGGACTGACTTCAGAGTTGCCCCACCACGCTAAAGACTTCCCTTCGAAGCCAAGGGCCAAGTAGATGGCCACTCCCATGAATGCAACGCCAGCATCCAGTGCTGCTGATAGCACGTAGTTGTACTTCTGCCACCAAGCCTTCCTGTACCGAAAGATGTAGTAATTGAAAATGGTACCCAGCAGTATCCATGTTGTGAAGTTCACAGGTGAAGCTGGAGGCATTACTGCTGTTGCACTAAAGATGAGAGGCATGTGAACAAGACGGATCCAGGAAACATTGGAGAACTTCTTGGACATGGCCCAGACAAGCACAGGAGCCAGAGCACCGCCAAGGAAAAACCAACTTAAGTGCTTGTACTCCGCCCTTGCACCAAAGATGCGCTTTGGAGCTACTAGCCCCCAGATGACAGATGCATCGAAGAAGACATTATCATTGGGACAACTCCAGAGGGAGTTTTCGTCTTGACATATGTTGTCAATGCCGTTGAGTAGCCACCAAGCGACTCCCATGTTCACAGTAGCAGCGACAATGGTTCCTATAATCTGAAAGTTTGGAGTGTAATATAAATGGAATGTTTTGAGGGAATAGTGTTACCTGAACTATGAACATGGACCTCGGAGGGATCTTCATGTAGTGGCCGAGCTTGAAATCCGCCAAGAAAGCGAGTGCTTGAGTCATACTCATGTATCCGTACGTCTTGAAGCACACATTTGTTATTGGCTGCCCCGGGAGAAGGTAGCCCATAATGTACTCGGTGATGATGTTAAGGCCCGGTGTCTGGAAACAGGGCCTGGATGAGCATATCACTTGGTAGACAGAAGGTTACCTGGTTAGTAGTAGCTGTGATCACTCCCACTGGCAATGTGAATGTTGCCGCAATAAAGCATGCTAATATTACGCCCCACCATGGAAGTTGCACCTCGGCCTTGAATACAATGCACGTAACGAGTGTGACGGCTAAAGTGATGGCCATGAGCGTAACAAACCACCAGTTTGGAATGTCTGGGTATCTCTTCATCAAACGGGTGTGCACGTCGGGTTTCTCATTTAAAGCCATCCGGCTTCTTTGCCATATTTCCCTGAAAATGCACGATAATATGTTACTGAAGATCACGAGTGCGTACTTACTTTCCATGAAAGCATAAGACATGAGTGAGTGTTGAAGCAACCGCAGCAAAGCCGAAGCCGTAAGCCATTGCGAAGAATGTACTCAGATGAATCGGTCCCTGCTGGTTGTACTTCTCTATGTCCAGTTCAAATTTATCGTTTACCACACCTCTGATGTCGTATCTTGAACCATTACCCTGGAAGAGTTTGCTTGAAAGTATCGGAAACGTCTTGGCGTTGTATACGTTATTCCAGTAGAATATCGGCATCATGACGTAGACGACTAAAACAAAGCCCACCGCTGTGTTCACTATTGCAAACCATGGTGCCACCAAAGGGCTTGAAAGAAATGAGGTTGCAGTTGCCCAATCTAGACTGAAGGCCCCTACACCAAGACCCTTAAGACCAGATCCAAGCTGATGAGCAAGGATGGACTTGGGAAAAGCCCAGCAAATCCATGAAATCGAAGTGAGCGACACAAACAAATAATTTGGTAGTGTGTAGTATGCAAAGCTGACAATCATGAAGATGGTGAAGAATTGCATTTTTGATAGTCCCTTGCCAGTTTCTTTCTCATGAAGTGTCCTGCCAAAACTCAAAGCTTTAAGAAAAACGTTTAAAGAAAGTAGATCTAAATCACCTGAAGAGAGAAACTTGCACCAAATTTCCAGGCCACCACATATTCGCAGGTTCCACAAGGAACTTTCGTACCAGTCCAGCCCAGCCATATCCCAGGACCTGAACACACCAAAGAAAAACTCACAAAAATCCTCTAAAAACATGGGCTCAAGCACCTGAGTAGTAACGATAATCAACAATCCTGTGTAGAAATGGATTTTTCTACCGTATAGAGCTTTGATGATATTGACAATGTGCACGGCATAAGCCCCACCATTGCCAAATGCCGTTCCCGAATTTGCAAAAATAGTGATTAGAACATGCTCCTTCTTGTTGAATGGTCCAGGATTCAAGGAGAATTCAAAATTCGTAAACGGGAGACGCATAACCGTGGTGGGAAGCACTGCTGCCAAGAACTTTCCAATAGGTAGAGCAACAATTTGAGCAGAGATCGAAGTGATCACAAGTGGTTGTGCTCTGTATGCAAAGAACTGGTTGAGAAAGCTGAGCATAGCACAAGAAACGAGACCAACAGTCCACATTCTGAACGTCCAAACGGGTAAAGTGGGATCATCTCCAACATCCACTGTGAGTGCAACCTGTTCAATGGGAGATTGTTCATCGTCGTCACTAACTTGCAAGTTCTCCAATTTTCCCTGAGCGGGATGTTCCACTTCCCCCATGCTTGCCTAGAGATGAATTTCGACCGAATATATCACGAATATAAGCGAAAGTTGCCGGACCGTTCGATGTCGGAGAACAGCTGTATCCTCTCAAGTGAACACGCTATTTTCTCCTGGTGAAGCACGCCGCCGTCGTCAAAACTAGGAAATGAACTTTCCAACTTCTTGTACTCAGGACAATTGACGTCTTAAGTTTTATTAGGATCTTGAAGACTTGTATTTTGATCAATAGGACTCGGGGCCATGTCCACGGCGTTGAAGGCAGAATGAGAAAACCTTACATTATATTCTCTTATGCCCAATCCCCACCCCAACAGTTCAGATCGCCACCACCACCACCACCTTTGAAATGCTCAACCCAATCCGAATTAAGTATTTACGGAATCATCTTTTTAATGTGCATTAGATCATGATGATTTGGACCGTTGGATAAAAAATAATTCGCAGCTTCATAGCGAGATACATTTTCCTTTAAGCTTTACTTAGCAGGGCATCGGGCTGGTGTCAGGAATCCCTGAACTAGGGTACACATTGCCCCAGGACAAGGGGTCACAGCGATCTGCTCCTTTCTTACATTCCAAACCTGGCCTGTCCCCCAGCCACAGATTTTCCTAATTGCATAGTATGTCGAATAAGCTCCAGCTGGGACAAGTAAAGTCGATTTAGAACCCTCCCGGTTTTAAATTCTTGTAAAATGCATTAATATCTCATGTATACGATAAATTGATAAGTGTATGCGGAAAGCTGTAAGAACACCTTGCATTAGGCATTCTGGTCACATTCAGCTATTGTGCAGACTTAGCTCAGGGACCATTCACCAAAGACCTTATGCATGTTTGAGCACCCGAGTTCGCACTCTCTTAATGAGAGGGTTTAGCTCTATCGAGACAGTAAACGGTGAGAATATACCAAAGCTTTATTGGGCTATTAGAGTTCTGGAGAGCAAAGTACAAGGGCCGCCTTAGCTGGTGGAAGCATCGTGTGTGAGTCCCGGAGCAATAGATGCAATCTCCTAACCCATAAGGCTGATCCTCGGTCAAAAGGCTGAAAAGACTCTGAGGTTGTGAGGCAAGGGTGTGGGCAAGGGTTACTTCGTGATGCAGGGCCGTGAAGTCCGGTACCCTATGAAGCCAAGAGAGTCTTGTGGTGCAGCGAGTCCATAGCTTGACTGTGAGGTCTGAAGGCTGTGGATGAGCAGGAGCGAGTTCCATAGATGGGACAGCCTATGGATGAGCGGTTGCCTGGGGGTGGATGGATGATTGGTCACCACTACAACTCTATCGTGTTCAACAAGTTAGCAGGGCAGACTACATCAGGTTGCTAATCAGGTGCCCTTTAACAGATTGAAGTGGTGGGTCAAGTAAAAACATCCATACTATTGCACATGACCCATGTATTAAGCTCAAGTTCTGGATCGTTTGTACTGTAGTAATCTAGATGATCCCTTGATTGTCCCGTGTAGTAGTAGAGGGAAGTTTGTACTGTAGTAATCTAGATGATCCCTTGATTGTCCCGTGTAGTAGTAGAGGGAAATTACTGTAATCTTCCTTTCATATTATTTCCCTCCAACTTGTATTCGGCAAACAATGGGTTAACGTTCGAATTCGAATAATCGAGTACTAAGATCTAAACATTGCATATCAACCAACTCTACCAACAATCATATTTGCATCCTTACATAAACCACACAAATTTTGATCAGGTTTTAATTGTATTCAGCTAAACAAGATGCAAAGGATATATATATGGATTGGCCGTACCATGTTCTTTCGCTAAAGCAAGTTTGTTTAACAATATTCGTATATTCTACTTACAGCGATGCTTACGGCCGGATTCCAGGCATATACATATACATTCTCAGACATAATCTCTAAAATATTCTAAAAACCCCATGTACACATAGGATTGCCCTGACAGCCAATCCAAAAAATACGATACATACATTAGTAAAATCAAACTAATGACACACTCTGAGATTGGGCTCTTTGTTTTCACACCTAGTGTGAAAACAAACTCTCATTGTTGAGCTGCACAGGCATCAGCCCTTCCTTGGTGATGGTGTAATCATGCTTGGTCAGTAAATGAACATTTAACTCCCAAATAGTTTACTGGCTGTAGGAATATTTCTATTCCTACCATGGTAGCATAATGCTGAGAATATGCCTACCATGGGAAAACATGACCATAGTTGAGGGCCCGCACCGTCGGGTCGTTGGCTGCCTTGGTTCCCATGGGCACTCACTTGAGGACGCTTGATCGAATGCTGCCCCCTCCCTCCCCTTTTCTCCGAGAGATCGATTGACTGCGCCGCTGAGTAGACTAGGGCAACTTGCTCTCAAGCACAAAAGTGAAACCATTGCTCGTTAAAAACTTTGAACTTTTCGTTTTATATTTAAACTCGGCAATATGCAACCACATTTCAAGCAGAGAGTTCCGAAGCATGTACGTCCAACCTTGGCCTTGTAACGTCTGCAGAGATTGATACTGTAGGGTTGAAGGACGTATACCATGGTAGCAGTCTTGTAGAAGCTCTTTGATTATATGGCCTCATGAACTTTCGAAGTACTCGCTTGTGAAGAGAAGAGCTTGCAATGAAAGAATGCCTTAAAGTAGCAATTTTGTTGAAGCTATCAACTCACTGGAGGCCTCTGAGCTGCTGGTGCTTGTGATGTCGTCCTCTGCACTGCATTAGAGGGGTGCTCAGTTCCTTCTGCAGTGAAGGCGTGCTCAGTTCTTTCTGAGCTGATGGCGTCCTCTGACCTGATGGTGGTGTCCTTT
>LDJE01080099.1:0-10507 GCA_001021135.1 Selaginella kraussiana
TACACGTGTTACCTTACACACTCCCGGAAAGCGTACGTCTTCGAAAAGCATCATCCTGGATCAAGCACAGCAGTGTCGAAGAAAACACGTGTACTGGATTCGACTCCATGCATTCCTTGAAACGTATTCGTTAGGATTCTGCAGAGTATACAACCAAATCCAACGACACGGACAAAACTCCACGTACTACCTTGCACTTAGATTGCGGTAGAAACTTACAAACTTAAGACAAAAGCATTACATTTTATGGCACGGTTCTAAGCGCGCAATTCTGCAATCAAACCCACGTATACATAAAGAGTCGACTCTCCACCTCTTTCATCACACAATACACAACCAGAAATCAAGAAAGAGCAAGCGCTATGCTCGCCGTTCTAAACGATGGAGTCAAGAATGGTTTACAAAGGCATAAGATTCAGCACGGGAGTTTGCGAAAAATGGAGAGAGATTGGATGTGGAGAGAAGTCCCGTGCAAAAGTAACTGTCCCTCGTGCAACGTAACTGTCCCTCGACATCTCTAAGATGCTCCACGGGAGTTTGCAAGAAATGGAGAGAGACTGTTAGGTCTGGACGTGGAGAGAAATCCCATGAAAACATAGCCCTCGACATCTTCTGCAAACCCAGGTGCTGTATGCCTGGCGGGAAGTCAGGCCAATACACACGAAACAAGATATCCAACAAGATATGGTGGTGGTTTTATATGCCATGTGTTTCCTCTGTACTATAGCATTATATTTTTAAAGTGGATACACTAATCCCGATTTTATCCTGCTTAGTATCACTTTCACATTTCTCTCTCTTCGTGCTGATCCTTCCCGTACCTTGATCTCATATTTTGTTCTGGAAGGAAGGCGTGATGCCTATCCTGTTGTGGTGTGGTATTTGTAGCAACGTACCTTTCTGCTCGAGAACTGGTTTGGTTACGAAGGCTACTTGAATCTCTAACCCTACCTCAGACCCACTATCCTCTATTGTGACAACCAGTCAGCAAGTGTTTCACTCAAAATGTTTATTTTTCGAAGGCGATTGTGTCGTGTTGTATAGTCCCACTCATTGATGATAGAGATGCAAGATACTAAATACTGTTATGGTAATGGTAAAACATTCTTCTTTGGGGCTCCATACATCACGGTATGTCTGCCATGGATCTAGAAGATCTTCTAAAACCTTGTCACGAATTATCCTATATATTTTAAGCGGTATTGTTATGCTTGAGAATGAAAATGAAGAACCAATTATCAGATGTAAGAATATGAGATTATATATATATATGCAAGGAATAAGGATGTGATTATGGGCACCACTTAACCGGTGAGCCGATGATCCGCACACAAGAAACAAGCATGGCATGCTATATGCTACAGAAACGAGTGAACCTCGAGGGATTTCACCCCTGGAGTTGAGAAACTCATCTTATATGGGGCAACGCTATTTGGTATGTGCTATCGGCATCTTGCGAGGGGAAAATGGAAATGGGGGAAAATGGAAAGCAGAATTATGAATTACTCAACTCCTTTTGAAAGATCCGGTGGAGTCATGTTGGTGGGAAATGAGGAGTCTTCATATATTGTCTACAGTTTCAGTTCTATTATCTCTATTGAAATTGCGGAGTTTCATTTATTAGAAGCTCGTTAGTACTTCACTATCCGGTTGGGCAATGTGTTTTAAGCAATGCATGACTCATCCACAGAAACTCATCTTATATGAATGAAAGACTATGATACTTAAGCAGAATTTGCAGCGCTTTCGTCACTATGCTATTAACTGCGGATTAGGGCTTGCAATAACTGCCAAAATGCGTCCCAAGCTTGAGGTGGTGGACGCTGCCATGGAGTCACTAATGGTTGCACCAATGCATCACCACCATCACCATCACCTTCACCATCACAGCTTCATGCTCCCACAGCATCCTCCCATCATGGTTCGACCTCTGCAAGAAATATGCTGCACCTCAGATGCTTCTGGGATCCAGCAACTGGAGCGTCTGGAGAAGGATCTGGAACAAGCGAAACAGAAGGTGTGCTGTCTTCACGGATGTATATCCACAAACGGTTTCAACTTCAAGTAATTTGCAGCTTCTTGTTTTGAGAGCACAAGGCCACCAAGAAGCACTTCAAACTGAAAACAAAGTGAAATTTTCTCAGGTTTGCTGTTACTTTTGGAAAGCATGTTGTTAATTTCACATGTCTTACAGAGAGTTTCCGAAAGCCGATACTGGACCAATGAAGAACGACAAAGATTCAAGAAAGCCCTCAAGACGTAAGGGCGGGCCTTCATAACGAAGTTATCTGAAAGCTGTTTGTGGTGTTTCTTTTAGCTTTGGCACGGATTTTGCGGCCATAGCCAAGTTTGTGGGAACTAGGAGCTCCACCCAAGTGCGAACTCATGCACAGAAGTATTACGCGAAGCTGGTAAGCCAGAACACTTATATATATATGTCTTGTTCATTATCTGATTAGCCAACTTCAGATTCGGGACTACAAGCGTTCTGGAAAAGCACAAGCTGCAGCTGGTCCTGGAAAAGATTCTTCCCAGTTGGCAACTGCAATGTGAAGCCTCTAGCAGGGATCCGGCAATTTTGTACATCTTCGCTGCTATAATTTGCATTGTGATAATTGTTGCTTTTTTTTAGTGTCAACATTGGAGTACAACCTGTTGCCTCTGGTTGGGCCGCTTAGATATGGTCGTAATTTTTTAATAGAGATTCTATAGACTAAGCATATTGTAGTGTGATATGAAAATTTTGCACACTAAAAGGGCAAAATGTTCATTCTTTGGTCTTTTGTCACTGTGAGCCGCAGATGCCCGTGGAGGAGCGCTGGGCCGTGCTCGGCTTCGAATGCAGGTTCTCTCGTCATTATCTGTCAATTGAAATATTTTGTATCTTAAGAATTTTGTAAATATTTCACAAATATTTTGTATAAGCACAGTAGGGCATCAGGCTTCAACTTCTGTACAGGCCGGGTGAAAAAACCCCCACCCCCTTGGAGTTAATGGTGAGGGAAAAACCGTGCTAGCGTATATCTGGTATATTAGTATACAAACGCGAGGATGAATGCACACACATTTTCTGACTTATTTGCACACCTTTTGATCGCTACCTAGCAACTTAAGGTGTTTGCCCATCTCTTAGGCCGGCAAGGATATGCTGATGAAAAACAAAATTATATATTCTATTTGTGAATAAGTCTCACTTTCAGGAACATGACTGGATGAAGAAAGAAGCTGTCGTCCTAACATCAGTTCGTCACTTCGAGCGAGGCAGGGGCTTTCAGCAGATTGATAGCATTTTGGAGGCTTTGGCTACTGGAAGCGGGAAGAATGCAGAGCACGAGTACAAGAAGCTGCTACGGGGCTGTCGGGAATCCGCGGCCCTCGAAGATGGCCGGAAAGTACACGCTCAGATTGACAAGCTTGGCTACGGGTCCATCACATACCTCTGCAACCTTCTCATTCAGATGTACATACAGTGCGGTAGCCTTCATGAGGCCCGTGCAACATTTGACAAAATGCAGTCGAGGAACGTTTTCTCCTGGAACTTCATCATCACAGGGTATGCCAAGAATGGGGAACACGAGTTGGCACTCAACTTGTTTCAGGAAATGGACGTCACCCCAAATGCCTTCATTTTCGCAAGTGCACTCACGGCCTGTGCTAGCCTTGGGGCTCTGCAAGAAGGTAAGAGGATCCATTCACTTATCAAAGGGGACGATGAGTGTGAAAAGGACGTTGTACTACAAAATGCACTTGTTACTATGTATGCAAAATGTGGTAGCCTAATAGAAGCCAGACAGCTTTTCGAAGGGATTGCAAAGAAGAATCTTTCATCTTGGAACTCCATGATCACGGCTTATGTTCAAGATGAGGAGCCACTTGAAGCCCTCGGGTTGTATAAGCGGATGAAGTCTGAGCGTATACAACCTAATGCTTTCGTCTTTGCCAGTGTACTCACTGCTTGTGCCACTTTAGAGTCTGTAGAAGATGGTATGTCGATACATCATGATATAGTAACCTCTGGGCTTCCTCCAGACTTGGTGGTTCAAAATTCGCTGCTCAACATGTATGGGAAATGCGGGAGACTGGAAGAGGCCTTGGACGTCTTAAAACATATGAAAAGAAGAGACGTTTGCACTTGGACTTCTGTAATCTCGGCTCATGCGCAGAATGGGCGCATGCACGAAGCATTTGAGCTTTACAATGAGATGACGAGAAGGGACAACGTTCAGCCAAATGCAGCCACTTTTGCGGGACTTCTTACAGCTTGCCTTGCAGAGGAAGATGGCAAGAGAATACATGAGGAAGCTCTCAGTCGTGGTCTGGACCAAAGCTTGGCATTGCAAACATCTTTAGTGAGCATGTATTCAAGGTGTGGTAACTTGGAGGCGGCCGAGGACGTATTCTGGCAAATGGAAAGTAAGGACTTGGTATCGTGGTCGTCTATGATTTCAGTATACGAGCAGAGTGGCTTGCCGGAAGATGCTTGGCAACTCTACCTTCAAATGCTCTTGGAAGGTATCCAGCCTAACGCATATACACACTGCAGTGTGCTACAAGCTTGTGCTGCATCTCGAAAACTTCAGCAGGGACGAGCTGTTCATACCCAGATGGTTGAAACAGGGATATCTTTTGACAATGCATTGACCTTGGCACTCATAAACATGTATTGGAAATCCCACAGTCTCGAAGAAGCATGGGCCGTGTTTGAACAATCCAATTCAGCTGATACAATGACGTGGACTGCAATGATCAAAGGTTTTGTGGAAGAAAAACAGGCTCAAGGGGCATTGGAACTATACCAGAAGATGAAGTCCTCTAATGTCGAGCCTGATATTGTCACCCTAGCCGCTGTGATAGATGCATGTGCTTCCATTGGCAACATTCAAGAGTGCCAAGATATAGTCTCCAGCATTACGCAAGATGAACCATGCTCGGGGGTAACAGGTACCAGCCTGGTTAACTTATACATCAAGTGGGGCCACCTTGAAGATGCAAGGAAGGTCTTTGAGAATATGCGAGACAAGAATGCCTGTGTCTGGGCTGCCCTTATGAGAGGTTACACACAGCACGGTTGCTACGAGGAAGCGGTATTGCTCTACCAAGAAATGGACCTCGAGGGTTTGGAACACACTCATGTCACTTATGCAGCTGCTTTGGCTGCCTGCACAGGCCACCAGAGGCTCTTTTGCAAAACAGGTAAGGCCATTCACGAGAGAGTAAACCAGCTTGGCGTTGTGAGTGCTACTGTGGAGGTTGCGATTGTGAGCATGTATTGCAGGCATGGTAACCATCAGGAGGTCAAGCTTGCATTCGACAACATAAGCACTTGCAGGAATGTGGAAACATGGAATGCACTCATGGCATCTTACAGTAGACACTCTTGTGAAATGCAAGCACTGAGAATTTATAAAGACATGCTTCTGGAGGGTGTACTTCCGTCTGCCATCACCTTTCTTGTTCTACTCGGTGTCTGTTCCAGCCTTAAGGATCTGAAAACTGGAAGGCAGCTGCACTTACGAGCAATCGCTAGTGGATTATTCTCCAACGTCATTCAGACCGCACTTGTCAACATGTATGCAAAAGGCGAGAGTTGGGACGAAGCTATACAGGTTTTTGAGGACATGCCTGAGAAGAATGTTGTTGCCTGGACTGCTTTGATACGTGCTTATGCGCTATGCGGCATGGATTCAGAAGCTGTGCAGCTCTACAAGGGGATGGACTTGGAACCTGACGATGTAACATTCAGTTGCATTATCAACTGCTGCTGTAACTTGGGAGCTGTGGAAGATGGCAAGCGAGTTCATCAACAGGCTGTTGCTATTGCCTCTGATGGTGTACTCTCGGACTTTGTTGGCACTGCTCTCGTCAACATGTACACGAGATGGAGCAGTATGACCGAAGCCAGAAACGTTTTTGACTCAATATCCAGATTGACTGCAACTTCCTGGTCCAACATGATGGCAGCCTACTCAAAGCATGACAACTTTCCCGAAGTTGTAAGGCTCTACAGGATAATGCAACTCGAAGGTGTGGATCCGGACGACGTCACGTTTGTTACCATCCTTGTCTCACAAAGTCAGGCAGGCTTAGTCGAAGATGCAGCTCGTTACTTTGGCTCGTTCAACAGTGATCACTTCCTTGTATACACCAACAAGCACTATCGATGCATGGTGGACTTGTTGGCACGTTCGGGCCGTTTGGATGATGCTGAAGAGCTGATCAACAGTGTAGGCAACCAAGACAAAGGAGATGATCTATCATGGAGATCCCTTCTCTCAGCTTGCAGGGACCAGTATGATACAGATAGGGGATCTCGAGCAGCCGAAAGGGTTCAAAAGCTCTGTCCCGGTGATAGTGTCTCATATGTGATGCTTTCCAATATGTACAGTGGCGATGGCAACGGAGGGCTATGTTCTTGAGATGGCTAAGGTAAATAAGGTTCTAGTTGGAGAGATCTTTGACACCTATATTTCACATACACCTCGACTATTAACAATCAAGAAAGAGGCAATAGCAATTTACACTTAGGGTGGACAGTCCAGAGCACAGATACACACACTAATACCAGGCAGTGCCTCTTTAAGTTTGTGGTTTGCCGAGTTCCTTGGCTCCATCATTTTCATATGCATTTCCAGACAATGCATTATCTGTATTCTCTGTATTTTCAGACTTTCACTACCGTATGACTGAAATGTGGTCTCAACTTATGAAACACTAGATCGTTGCTACGTCCTTGTCTTCAAGTAGCAGCGACCGATCATAAAATGGGCACTCCTCCCATGCCTTTGGCTGGGGTTTCTTCTTGCAGGGTCCCATTTCATCATTGAGTGATGTAGTGCCTAGCAAGGTTGGTAAAGGGCCATTCAACTGCTCTGCCGAGCTTCTCCTTACAGTGGCCGGGGAGTCTACTGATATGATCAAAACCAAAATGAAATTGTTAACACATGATGAATAGGTGACAAAGGTGAAATATATATTAACATATAATCGTTAAAATATGGACACATTCATATTCATCGACAAAATCACTTTGCTGCGTCTTCTTACAAATATGTTTTCCTTCACGAGTTTGGCAATTGCAACCGGCCGCCGCAATTTACTTAAAGGAAGAAACCTCTTATACAATGAACGGGACGGCAGAAGTTCTTTTGGCCCATCAGCTCATTCCGAAGCACAGTAAGCATGGAAAGCCAAAATGCACAAACTCCGGCTGAGTAGAACCCCCACAATGAAACATGCTGAGATAACCAGGATCGATCCCTCTTGTCTTCTTGTTGTGGCTGATCTGATAAAATTAATGTGCAGCTCTGCAGGGGTGAACCACACAAGTACAGGTTTCCTTCAAATGCAGTCGCCGGAAAGCGTGTGTTTAGATGGTTGGAAGTGGGCACAGGGCCACTCAAGTTGTTGAAGGACAGATCCAAGGTTGAAAGCTGCAGATTTCCAAGCTGGCTTGGTATGCTCCCATATAAACTGTTATGTGACAAGTCAAGTGAAAATAGCTTTTCAATAGTTGCAAGCTCGGTAGGAATGGTCCCAGTGAAATAATTGTTTGAAAGATTGAGGTTCATTAGTCGATTCAACTGGCCGAAGTTTTTAGGGATTTGTTCGGTTAGCATGTTTTGGGACATGTCGAAGAATGTCATGTTGCTGTTTCCGAATATACCGAACCGGTCGTACCTGAGCCTCAAGCCGTTCACCACCAAGTTGAGCTCGATTCCCCGTCCATTCCTGCTGTAAGCATATACATCAGATGGTGTTGGTGCAGGATTCTCTTGGTGATCCAGAGGGTTCATGCTGAAACCGCGCAACTGCTGAATGTCTTGAGGTAATTTTCCTGTCAATAAGTTGTGTGAAAAGTCAAGAACTTGTAGGCTGGTAAGGTTAGAGGCCAGACAACTTGGAATGGGACCCGTGATCTTGTTTCTGGAAAGGGAAATGATAACGGCGCTTGTCCAGTTGCATATTTGCTCTGGGATTGCTCCAATAAACTCATTTTCACTTAAGTTGATCACTTGGGCACCGATTGGCAACCTCGGAAGCTGTCCTGTGAAGTTGTTCTGAGATAACTCAAGAAGATACAATGCAGCCATGCCGTCTAGGTTCGGTTCTCCAAAAATTCTGTTGTGGGAAACGCTGAGAACTCCCATGTACGAGCAGTTATTAAGTGTTGAGCTAAGCTTTGAATGGATTAAGTTGTAGGAAAGGTCCAAATGACCGAGAAAGGAGCATTTCGCAAAGCCTGGAAATGTGGTAAAGCTGTTTGAAGACAAGTCGATCACAAGTTCATCTCCCCCAGTGTCTCCCACTGTCCAGTTCATAGGCAGTCCTCCAGATAGACGATTATTAGAGAGATAGAGCCTGTTAAGCGATAATGAACCATTGTAGATAATAGGAGGTAACCCGCCCGTAAAGTTGTTGTGGGATAAGTCGAGGACTTGTAATGCATCCGGGAAGTCCTGGGGTATAGGACCACTGAGCTGGTTATTCGAGAGATCTATCCATGTCAGCTGAGAAGTGGCAAAGCTTGGAATTCCTCCTGTTAGGTTGTTGTTACTGAGATCCAAAGTATCCCAGCAGTTTAACGCTGGGATTTTTCCTTCCAGGTTGTTATATCCAAGCTGTAGCTCCTGCAACCTGAGGCTTGCCCATGTTAAAGGTATTTGGCCCGAGAATTTGTTCTTCTCCATGTTGATTTTGTACAAGCTACTGCTCATCAACAAAGGCAGCTTTCCAAAGAGCCGATTAGAACCGATGTTGATGCTGGAGAGATTATGGAGCTCCTTTATCCATTCAGGAAATTTTCCAGTCAAGTTGTTACCAGAGAGGTCCAAATCTTGCAATTGCTCGCACATAGCCAAGCTGCCTGGGATTTCACCTTCAAGCCTGTTATCATGCAGCCGGAGCAATCTGAGCTTTGTCATTTTGCCAAAAATTTCAGGAATTTTGCCTTCAAGCTTATTACTAGACAGGTCAACGTAAGTCAGCTCACTACAGTTCACCAGGCTGGCCGGAATATGCTCATCCAAGCCGGTCAAGGCGAGGTCAAGAACTTGGAGATGGATGAGCTCACCGATTCTTGGAGTGATTCTACCTCCAAGGCTGGGATACCGCTGCTCAAAAGAGATGGACACCACATGCTTACCAGTGCTATCACATTGTATCCCAGGCCAGCTGCACCAGTCGTTTGTTGGCAAAGCACTTGCATTCTTGAGATTGTTCCTGAAATCGACCAGAATTTCCACCTCCTAGCAAAGATAATTCATTGATATGTTATTTCGAAATTAAATCATTCACACCTCTTGCACCAGCCTTGCTTCCAGTACTAGCACTGCAGCACAAAAAAGCAACATTTTGAGAGCAGCATGGCGATGCATTTTGGAAGATTGGAGATTCAGAAATGGAGGCATCTTACGCGGTGCAAAGTCCTGCACGGCTCTGAGAAAAGAAAAAGGATAAGGATTTTACGTCTTATGCGTGGGTCAAGCTACAACAAGCTTTGGGCCCGCAGAGTCATATGATTCCGCGTTTATGATTTGAGTCAAATCATAAACGCGGAATCATAAAAGAGACTGGGCATTCCGACAAGACCTCTCGCACCGTCGTACCACTAGAATGACTTACCACATCAAGAATGCACTAGTTTGGGCATCTTTGCCGTCCTTCATGATCCTTTGATACGATAACTTGGTGGAGTTCCGGAGTTCTTACCCCGTTTTCTTTCCTTTCGTGACTAGTTAGCTCATAAACTCCAGAAGGACGCACCTCCATCCGACACCGACTGTGTGTCTGGCTGTGTGTCCGGCGTCCTGGTTGCATATCTGAAGGTCCTTTCACCGTGTTTCCCATGGTATTTCCATGCCTTCCTCCACCGTTGTACAATGATCCATGGCACTGCATGGACCTTGGTATTTGAAGTGACCTTATCATGAAATGCAAAGACAAGAGAGATGAAACACAAGCTTTCGTATCAAGAACTCTTGCTTGTAGCGCCTGGAGAAGAAGTGATGGACTTTTAGCAGATTACAACATGGAAACTGAAATATGTAAGATTAACTTCTCTCTAAAAAAAAATTAACTCAAAACAGAATTATAATTTGTGTTTTGTTGTTCACAGATTTGATAAGCTTTACAGGTGAGAAACTATTGTTGAAGACTTTGCTCGATGATTTCTCTGGCCACAAGAAAATAGGGGTTGAATATCGAAGCAATTGATCAAGGTGACCAGTCTTGGTCGATGCTTCTCCGTCTGTCAGTCTTATCCAAAAAAGACCGGATATCCTGTCCGGATGACCGGATGTCCTGTATACATGCATCTTTTGAGCAGGTTAATACATGCTTTTGGGCATATATTGTCTTTGGCTAATATACTATATAGGCCCCCATACCTATACATATGTATATATATACTCTTAACCCTCTGGTATATGTATTTTATATGTACATCGTATATATTCCTATTTCTATTGTATTTATCCACGGGATCTTTATTAGGCCGATTTCCCTGAAA
>LDJE01080134.1:0-16271 GCA_001021135.1 Selaginella kraussiana
TGTATTGTCTTTGGCTAATATACCGTATAGGCCCCCATACCTATACATATGTATACTTATATTGTTAACCCTTAAGTATATGTATTCCATACATACATTGTATGTATCCCTATATTTTACCATATTTATACAATTACTGGGCCCCACCACCAGGTCCACAGGATCTTTACTAGGCCGATTTCCCTGAGAGTCAAACATCATTTCATTGATAGACAGTACCTGTACTGCAGGCTATGCACCATGCCCCAGTTATTCACCACCTACTTCAGGACCCACACACTATTCACCATGTGACGGATGCTATTCACTCCATCTTACAGCTCCATGCAGACTTCATACTTCAAATTCAGGGGAACGGATGGTAATCGCTCACAGTCAGGCTACTCGTTTGTCTGTATGTAAGCCTCCGCCTGAGAGAGAGCAAGTGGCCGCTCCTATGGCCCTTGCTGGTCATTCAGGACGTTAAACTCCCTTCTTCTTCTGAGAATATAAAAAGAGATTGCAGGCGCTGAAATCATATCTGCTGTCAAAGTTCGAACTCTACTTCTTTGAGGTGGGCTATGCAAACCTCAAGAACTTAGAAATGAGTGCAGTGCAGGTGATGATTTATTTACTTCGGCCATTACACTCATAAAAAGTGCTTGGATACCCGCATGGATATAGCTGGTAAACTTCAAAAAACGGGAGCTTAGAACGTTATGGCTAGCAAAAAATGCCAAGGTGAATAGGTTTTTCCTCCAAAAGCTTCATGGCAGGAATTATTCCGGGTTGTAGACTAGAGATATCACCCAAGCTTAGAATCGTTTTGATGATTTCAGCGTCATATATTTCAAACATGGTGTTGTTGAGCTTGAAGAAGTGGCACTATGAAAGAGTCTTCACCGAAGCTTACATCTTGAGCCTCTTGAGTAGCGGAGGTCCTGGAATTATACGCTACTGCAATGCACTTTCATAAGGATTTGATCTTAAACCTTGTTGCGCTGGATGAGCCAGCGCAAAGCCAAGGTCGATTCTTCGCACAATCCTAACTAATGGTTAGACGTGGTGTCATGAAATGCAAACCACTCGAGAAAATGATTGTCTGAGCGACATGTATGGTTAACATAAACCCCGACATAAACTAGTGTGCCCTCTGAAGAACATGATATCCTTTATACCTTTGCTACGAAATGAGGTGAGCTTCCTAATCGGGCTGTTAATTGAAATCTGGAGCCCTAAAACTAGCGAGAGGGATTAGGGTTTATATCCGCTTGGTGAAAGAGACGATCATGGAGCTGCAAAAGACGCTACTGGAGGCGCTGCAGGCACTGTACCATCATCCGGAGCAGCACGTTCGAGGCGATGCGAGTCTATGGATCGAGAAGTTCCAGCACAGCATGGAAGCATGGCAGGTGCTTGTTTCTCACAATGCGGAGCATTCCTACGGTTTATAATGCAGGTGTCAGATAATTTGCTCCATGATCCGAATAGCTCCTTGGAGGTGCTGTACTTGTGCTCACAAACGCTGAGAACAAAGGTAATGCTAGCGACATATGGTTAGCGCATTTTAACTGTGGTACACTACAGATTCAGCGGGACTTTGAGGATCTCCCTGCTGGAGCTTCCATCTCTTTGCGCACGTCTCTTTTGGTACATTTTAACTAATCTTAACTGTTGTTAAACTCGTTATTTCCTTCAGTTACTCCTTCAAAAGTTCTCGCAGGGCCCTTCGGCCGTACGAACTCAGGTACGTATACAATCTAATCGTACGTATCTATATACTTTGTGTGGTGCAGTTAGCGCTGGGAATGGCAGCGTTGGCTATGCATATGTCCCCAGAGGAATGGGGCAACTTGGGTATTGTTGCATGGTTAGGTCGCGAGCTCGTCGCTCAGCCAGATGCCCTACTTGAAGTGTTGGCGGTGTTACCACAGGTAACTACCGGTTACCATGGTTCGCTTATCTCATTGGTGGTTATGTCGCTCAGGAAGCTTGCGCCACCAAGGTGACGGTCCGACCCGAAAGACGGCGTCAGTTCCAAAAGGAGATGGTTAACTCGGTACAAGAAGCCTTCGTTTTGCTAACTACGTTCTCAGATGGACGCTGTGAGCAAGTAAGTTCAGGCATGTGGTTTAACCATGCAACTGCCGTCGTTTTTTTACAGGTTCTAAATGCGTTTGCGGCATGGCTACGTTTAAGCTACGGGTACGATCTCTTAACCGTCGTTAACCATGATATACGTTGTGTTTACCAGGATTCCCGCGACCGTACTGGCTTCTCACCCGCTCGTCCGTACTGCATTATCGTGCCTGGACAACGAGCAGACTTTCGACGTCGCGGTTGATGGTAAGCTCATCCGACTAGTATATACTCTAAACGTTGCGTTCAGCCGTGACGGAGCTCATCCGGTACACCATAAACGGGAATCCCGGCGACCTTGCTGCGCATATGCCTCTGGTTCAAATACTTGTGCCGTGCGTCATGGGCTTGCGGCCTCGATTTGCACTCGCCTTGAAGGTATGCGGAAAATTCATGATTTTTCTCAACCTCCTAACGAATGCCCAGGCTGCGAATGCGGAGAGACAAGCGAAGTCTGATGGCGAAGGAAAAGATATTGGGGCTTCGGATGAGGTTTTCCTTGGGATTTTCGACATTTTCACCAAATTAAAATTGTTATTTGCACAGGATGATGATCAAGTGAAAGGAATGGCGTATCTCTTTGCAGAAATGGGAGAGGCATATGTGGAGCTAATTGCAAGTGGTATGTCTCTACATTTTATTGTCTTTGTGTTCTACGTCTAACGAGTGCTTTACATTGGTGTAGGCTCTGATGAAGCGCTCATGATCGTTGCAGCCATTGCTCAAGTGACATCTCATCCCGACTACGACATTGCTTCGATTACCTTCAACTTCTGGCATCGCCTTAGGCGGCTGCTAACGAAAGGGTGAGCTAGGTTTCAGAGTTTAGGGTTTGATCTTTAGGGTTTTGGTGCATGTACTTATGTGTTTGGGATTTCGCAGAGAGTATTACACAGCTTTCGGAAGCGATGCTGCTGCTGAAGCAGAAAAAGAGCGAAGATTGGCCGTGTTTCGACCATCCTATCGCTTACTGGTTTCGTTGGTATGTTCGCAGTAGCTTTCGCAATTACCATTTACCATCGGCCGGTACTCGTGCAGGTTAGCTTTCGTGTTACTTATCCTCCCGAGTTCAAGAGCTGGAGGAAAGACGAACACTCGGACTTCCGCCAAACGAGATACGGTACTATGAAGTATGTTCGTAAACCCTAAACCTTCGATTTCTCTGCAGCTATCGCCGACATGCTTCTTGATGCCACTGCTGTTCTCGGAGGGGTCGAAACACTGGAGCTACTGGCAGCTCCCTTAATGCAGGCATGTATTATACGATTTGGTCCCGAAATCTCAGAAGCTGTCTCTTGTTTTGGTTAAGCAGATTACCATTCCCTTGGCAGATGATGCGGAATGGCGACACATAGAGGCCTCGCTATACTGTATACGAGCAATTGCGAAGGCCGTCCCCAAGACAGAGGCCAGCATTATGCCAAGGGTATGTTTGAATCCAAACCCTAAATGTTAACCCTTAAACTGCTAAGCCCTAAACCTAACTTAAAACCCTAAGCCCTAACTGTTGTAATATCTTGCAGATCATGGCACTACTACCACAGCTACCCATGCAACCGCAACTGTTGTATACATGTAAGTAGTTTACTGATCATAGTACTGGATTATGTCTAAATTTTTACCCGTTTCAGCTTGCTTGACTGTCGCTGCTTTCGCGGATTGGCTCGGAGCGTCTATAAGCTCGACTAGCTTGCTTGGGATGGTACTCCGACTGCTGATCAATGGTCTTACGGGGTCCGAGGATCCGGCGGCGGCTGCAGCTTTGGCCTTGAAGCATGTTTGCGATGGTATGCCATTTTTCATCGGGGGCTTTTATATCTGGTCTGATCACTCAATTATCGCAGCTTGTAGAGAGCAACTCGTCGGTTCCGTGGACTCTTTGCTTCAGGTTTTCGGTCAAGTCATGTCTGGAGAAAAGAAGTATCAGCTGAACTCCGATGACGAGCTGCAACTTGTTGAAGGGTTAAGGTACTAATGATAGTTTGAAACCAGTTTTTGTTTTCGCTAACGTTGTTTCTTCAGCATGGTCGTGAGCGGCTTGTCCCAAGAGGAGCTCAGGCAGGCTTTGCAATCGCTTTTCTACCCCGTCATTAGACCCCTGGAAGTGAGTTATTACGTTAATTTCAATAGCCGGTTCTTAAATGTCACGTTAATTTTTCCAGGAACTTATTCTGAAAGCGAGAGCTGGGGAGCAGCTTTTGTCAAGCCAGTTTACGATCTTAATTGACAAAATTGCCAACATCTACAGGTATTTGAACTATATAATTATTTATAATCTATATTAACGTGCTAATCAGATATGTGAGCCAACCGGAACCTCTAGCGGAAATGTTCAATCAAATATGGCCCATCCTCAAACAAGTCTTCTACTTGTACGTGAACGGTCAAGTTTGCAAATTGCATTTAACATTTGTTCTTCCAGGAGGTCAGCAGATGTGCGAACGATGGAGAGGTTATGTAGAGCGTGTAAATATGCGGTACGAGCTTGTTTTAGGGTTTAGGGTTAATTTCTAACTCTATTTGCAGGTTCGAACATGTGGAAAGGTCTTGGCCGGAGCTTTGCAACCCATGCTCGAGGTATTGCCAGACTTGTTTCAGCAGCACAACCACCCATGCTTCCTCTACCTGGCGAGCGAAGTGATCAAGGTTCGTTTTTCTGCGAGCCCTAAACCCTTAACCTAAGCTTTTTTTTCTCTGGCAGGTTTTCGGTGAAAATCCCGGTTGCGCGGTTTATCTGGGGCATTTGATCGCCATACTTTTCATGAAGACTCTAACAAGTCTTAAAACCATCGAGGTAATGCAAGTCCGAAAAAACGTCGTCTGGAATGCAATGTGTTTTGCAGGACTTCACGGCTGCTCCTGACCTAGCGGACGACTGCTACCTGCTCGCATCGAGGTGTATTCGGTACTGCCCAAACCTGCTCATAGCAAATTCACAAGTGTTCCAAGCATTGCTGGAGCATGCAGTGATTGGAATGCTCGTGCAGCAGCGGTAAGCTTCAAAGTTGTAAACATCGATCGTTTAACAAGTGCTCTTCCATCTCCAGTGAAGCATGCAGATCCATAATGACCTACGTTCGCGACGTTCTTGAGCTCTGCAGTTCCCATGGTGGAAAACCATTCCAACCCGCCGTAGACGCGCATTTCCGACGTTGCGGGCCCGCACTGATGCGCGTCCTCATAGCTGCTGCTGGTGGAGCTCTCCCTGAGTCCCGCTTGGATGAGGTGACCATGCCCTAAACCCTAACCCTGACCTGAAACCCTAAATTTTTAAATTGTTATTGTGCAGGTGATCATCCTTTTATCAGCTCTTGCTCATGTTTACGGGGCTGACGTGATAGCATGGGCCCAAGAACCGATGGCGTTGGTCCCAGCGTCCATCGTCACCGAGAGCGAGAAGGCGTCGTTTCTGCAAGCCCTAGCGGGGATCGCGTCTGGTGCCATTGAGCCGTCGAGCTTCCGAAATGCCATCGAGGAACTGTCGGACGTTTGTCGACGGAACAACAAGAGCATAGACGTCGTGCAAGCGGCTTTGCGGCCCAGAGTTTAAGTAAGAAACGAGAGAGGTACACAGTTTTGAGTGCCTGCATTCTGTTTATGTATTGAGGAATGCTGCTTTTGTATGATCGATAGAGGGGGACATAGGAAAGTTTTGTAGGTCTCATTTTGTATTATTACTTTTGATTTGATATTACCATTTGGTATTGTTATCCTGTGAGTTTTTTGCTGCTGATAAAACGAGATTTTGCAGCAATAATTAAAAAGGGTTACAAAAAACTCTTATCTACAGCAGTCACTTAGTGTGTTATATCAATGAGCCGCATTCTTTAGAAATTCTCCGATGTTTATCGGAAGCTGAGAGCTTCCAAGCCGTCGTTGAAGCAAGTCGCGAGAGTGAAGGTCTTGTAAGCAATGACGCTATCACCTGGAAGCTCTTGCTTGGTGGTACCATCGCAGATGTAACCCGGTGGCGTTGAAACCGGCCGTTCCCACGATGACGACGACGAAGAAGCCTTGAACATCCTCGGTGCTGCTGCATGAACAGAGACGCTGAAGAAGGCCGGCTTGAAGCAGCCGACTACACGATCGATGAGCCGATTGAGATCGGTGTCGGTGTCGTTGTATCCCATGCACTCGAAGCTGGCGTAGCTGAAGGCATCCTCTGGAGAAATATGGATCGTGGAGTGAGCTCCGGACTCCATCCCGTTCATGGAGTAGCCGCAGGGATCGAAGGCGAAATCGCAGATCTGAGCTCGGGGGAGCAGCGACTGTATGCCGGCTGCTCGGGTCATGTCGTCGCCGATAACGATGGTCGCCGACTTGAAGAAGTTCTTGGCGATGTCCCTGTCGAGCTCCGTCATGCAGACTTCGAGCGTGTACATGGGCTTGTCCAAGGGCGTAGACTTTGCTGCAGCTGCGTATACGTGCCATTTGTGGTGACCATCACCCATGACGAAGGCGCGGGTGTTGTTTAAGCTCCCGAAGTGGTCCTCAAGAACTTGAACCTCCTCGTCGAAGCTACGGTGTGGATACGGCTGTGCGTCCGGGAAGATGAAGCTTCCGCGGGTGTATTTGCACCGGAGGACCTCCGTGAGGCCGGCTTTGGAAGCGGCCGCCAGCATTTCGGGGATCGCTTTCAGCAGCTGAGTAGTTCCGCAGGTTTTGATCACCAGCTTGTGGGGGTAGATGAAGAGACTGGACTCGGACAGCACATACGAGTCGAACTCGGCATTGGAGAGCTGCGAGACGATGGTGCATTCGGCTGCGGTGAGAACGGTGTCGATATCGGACCGTGAGAGAGCCCGAAGTCCACGATGGTCGGACTCGGAGTAGAACTCCACCTCGAGACGTTTCTCGAAGCCTTCGAAGCCCGGGGTCGGTGTGGAAGCAATGGAAGGCATCTTTACTGCTACCATGGTTCCAAGACGTTAACTGTCGTTGTGAAAATGAGAGAATTGGGATCCGAAAGCGACTGCAGCAAGACGGGATTTTGTTTTGGTCAGGATGGTTTTCTCATGCACTGCGAAAAAAGAAAAAAAAAATGTGAGCATTGTGGTATCCTCTTGAAAAACTTAACGTTTCTTACATTGGAATACGCAGCCGAGCGGAACTTTGTCCAGACACCCCGAGGTCGGATGTCTTCAACCTTGTACACTAACTTGGATGTATACCGAGAAGAAATCACATCCATTTCAAGACGCCCTTCTGGAGGAGAACAGAGCATCATCAAGACAGAACAGCATGCTTTTGAAGCTCCTGCTAGAGGTGCTGAATGTGCTGCTGATGCAAGAATGAAGAATTGCAGGGAACAACAGCCTTAAATACTCGCAGAAAGTTTGATGGAACGAACAAAATCTCTCAAAGGAGGAAACCAAAGCGCACTAGGCCTTGCTGTGGCGCAGCACGGGGAGACAAAACATATGGTTGCAAGCTTCTGAGGGGATCAAAGATGGCAGCAAACAAAGGACCCACGGATGAAGCAGGCGGAATGAAATATATCGCTTTAGGCAGGGAACTGCTACGGGAGTGATGAACAAGCAGAGATTCTACCACTGGTCTGGGCTTTAGGTGGAAAAAACTGCAACCTTCTAAACACACAAGGGAAGCTCAAAGGACGAGCTACACGTTTAGGCTGGAGTAGTACCACTGGATACGGAAATGCAAGAAAAAGCAAGGGGATCAACTGCCACTGTTAGAAGTTTTGAAGTAGCAAACATGGAAGGGATCGTGACGAACCCGAAGGTGAAACTGGGCCCAATGTGAGGGGCCTATTGAGATAGGAATGCGCCCTGAGGTCGTGTTCGTGGGACCCCGAATGACAAAACGGAACACAGTGGTGTGAAGTGGAAGTGAGGTGAGGTATTTATACTAAGGCTGAAAATGAAGGACTAACTGAATTTCATTGTTTGAAATACGAAGTAGAGGCAGGCCTGCCGGGGTGGACGTAAATGGGCTACACCACTGGGTGGTGGGTTTATGATAGTATTCCTCTCAGGGCAGCGATATGGCATGCACAAGTGTGGGGATGGATGAATTGATAGATATTGCGTGTTCCCGGAGAGCACGCGTCGTGCCTTCCTCCAGGTGAAAATGAAGCTATTCAGTGTGTTTTCTATGGTTTTAATTAAGTGGTGATGACTATGTGATGCAGGAACGTGATGGTGGCTTATGGCAAATCAGCGTGCAAGCTGGGACATGATATATTACTACTGTGGTGTGGTCCATGGCACGAACGAACGACTGGGAGTGGTAGTGGATGGATGGATATATGCACCACTACCATGGGAAACTCAATGACATCACCAGAAGCAAGCGGGCACTACAATGATCCTCCTCTCAGGAACTGATTGCTCTGAAGGCGGGCGGGGACAAAACCTCAGCCTCTGAGAAGGTGGTGAGTGCATGACAGTTGGGTATGAAGTTGATCGTATTTTCGAGGATATGGAGCTTTTTTGTGGGTTTTTGCAGGATGGAAAGGCGACCAATCATGGAGTGCGCGTGCATTCGCTTCCGACGGGAAGTCGGAAGTAGAGCCGCCTGCCGGAGGGATGGCAAAATGTGATTGGCGAAGGCTGGACGGCGGGGAGCTACATGATTGGGAATGGCGGATTTTCATGGGGTGAAAGTTGGCAATGCCGCGCATGCGGGAATGGATGTGCGCACGACGAAAGGGTATGGGAAAGATGGTATTTTTGGGGGTGGTGGAGTTAACTATTGTGCGTTTTGTTCGTAGGTTGGTGAAAATTTGGCTTCTAGTTTGTTAAGGTGGTCGCCCTCGTGGGGAGAAGTTGATGAGAGAGAAGCAGTGGGTGCGGGTATTTGACATTCTCTCCCGTGATGAGCCTTTATGCTAAAGGTCAACTGCTACGATGAGGCATTTTTTTGTGGGAAGCAACGAGCATATAACAAGAGAGGTGGACACCACGAAAGCTATCCCATGATGCCATTAGAGAGAGCAATTTGACGCACGCTCAGAATCTCTCGAGCAGAAAACAAAGGAGAATGAGAGACAAGAAATGGCAGCACGTCCGGATGACTCTTTGCAATGCTGTGCATGAGCGACTTTATTGATGAACACTTACCATTGTCGACGAACGTTGAAAGCACGATCGATCGAAGTCAGACGATAGAAGGTGTGGTGTGCTCAAATTCCAGTTGTGTGTTTCAAGCCTTAGTTTGGGGTCTTATATAGGCTGGAAGGTCTTGAGATGTGTGCTTAAGTGATGAAGTGAGAGATGCTTTGTATTGGGTGTGCAAGACAAGCATGATTTTCCGGTTGCATGCCTGTTGGGTATTGCAAATGGGTCAAACTAATGAGCTTTCCCCCGCTAGTTTTATCATTTCATGCGCATTGTAAATGGGTCAAAATAATGAGCTTTCCCTCGCTAGTTTTATCATTTCACAGCTTTGAGATCATGAACCCTCTTTCTGTAGAAGACTCTTGGAAGCATTCTTGTGTCCCCCACGGCGTACAAGAGCAATGGATTGCTCTTGCCACCCCAAAAGCCCAGCCAGCCACACTTTCTTGTCTCCAGTTCGCGGCGTATTACGAAGCACTTGGAGAAGAGTAAACTAAAGGCATTTACTAGATTGGATCCACTTCCCCGGATGGCCTAGTTTTATGTAATTGAGAGGAGCGTGACAATATGAAGATGATGGTCAAGATGATGGTGGCCCAGCCCAAGCTTCGGACCTGAGGAGTTTTCCACGGGGCTGCAATTTGTGGGTGGGGTCTTCTCATTCATGCATGCACTGCCCTTGGAGAAGAGTGCACTAACTTAAGCAGTGATATTGCATCATACTCTATGATGTTAACTGATGTTGGAATAGCCAACATTGGACATCATGGATATCTAGATCACGGGTCCAAGGGTATACGAAGAGTATATAATGTACGAGGATGTGCGAGCGTCACGCTAACGCAAACCAGCACAAAGTGCTTAAACATGCCCACTAAACTTCATGTTCAGGCTTTTTGATTGAAATGGAAGCCCAATACACTTGAACATAGAATACATATTGGTGCTTCATATTCATGTCTACCCACAATGAAGGATGAACTTAGACAAGTGGAAGACTATTTGGTCGGTGCTTTAGGACCCATTAACGAACGCATATAATTATATATGTATATGGTCTGAACTGAATAATTATCAACAAAGCTAGAAGTGGAACCACGCGCGCATGCAAAGAGTTTCTCAACCGGGAAACTGCGAGATCAACTTAGAAAGCAATGACTTTACGATGCATGATTACCATCCCCGTGAAAAAGTTTACGGAAACAAACGTGATGGGGACTCTCGTAGCATGCGCGTATTTGCATGCAATCTACGTACGAAAAGGAGTACGAAATACATACAATGCCAGCTCGATGGGTAGAGCATGCATGTATGATGAGTTGGATGGCAAATGAGTTGCAATGGCAGGCAAGGAACATGATTTGCTGAAATGCCTCTGCCACATTATCATACATCGTATATGCAGAGAATACATCATGCATATACTCGCTGGCTTCAAGTACGATACGAGATCGCATTCGAAGCTTCCCGGCATCGGAACTCATTGCCTTTGTCCCTTGCATGCATGCCCGCGAAATTCAAAATTAAGCAAATTATTTTAAATATGAATTTCGAGTTTTGACAAGTCAGCCACCGCTGACAGGCGGGATGAGCGCCAGCTCGTCGCCATCCTTGAGAAGCGTGCCCTCCTGCTGCACGTACTCGTGATTCAATGCAAGGATGCACGCAGATGTTATTTCTTCCAAGGCCGGAAACCTCGCCACAAGCTCCTGCAGGCAATTTCGGGTGTCAGAGCCATGAGAGAGCTCCAGCGACAGCTCCGGCACGCCCGCGAGCTCGCGCGCCCTCGCAAACATGAGAATCCGCACCTTGATCGCCATGTTTGCATTCATTGCTATGAACCCTAAATTCTCAGTTTTGAATTTGAATTTGTAGTAGCGTATACATACTCTTTTGCTTGATCTCTAAACTAATACTAAAGTTTATTTTGAAAAATTGAAATATGTAGCAATTTATTTTCTGCTACAGGGTTGAGTAAAGAGTCTCATACTGTGGACCTGAGAAATGTAATAGATTTGACACCATTACCAACTGCAGAACTCATAGATAACTCACTCAGCAGGGGTTCCTTCATGAAGATAGAAGCTGACAGTGAAGTGCAAAATCCATTTTGTAAATTTTGGCAAAGGCAAGCACATAAGGGCTCTCTAAGCTTGCTAGTTCAAAAACAAAGATAAGTAAGATAAGTGAAGCTCGTGTATGCAATGTATTAAAAAAAACCAAAGATATAAGTGAAGCTCCTGTATGCAATGACAATGAAAGTAATGTCTTTTAACTAATTTTAAGTCTGAACATAGGTTGCAAGCCTTCGAGGTACTGTGTGCTCTTTGAGGATGAAGTTCGCAAGATAATATCGGAGCTTCATTTGTGGCTGTAAAACTAATTAACCATTGAATGCTCGTCTTCAAACCCTGTCGCGGACTCCCAACAAAGCTTCCCATCCCTGAAAATTTTGTAAGATAAATGCAAGGACAGTGTCGGTCTTAAGTTTAACATGTTTAGCATACAAAAGTCAACAGAAACGATATGAAATATAGGTTAGATACTCACTTTTCTGAACCAAACACCATGTAGAAAAAATAAGAGAAAGTGGGCAGACATAGCAAACTCAGTGTGCATTGGCTATGGCTCCACTTTCTGCAGCTCTATTTCTGCTAACGACTCTCCTTGGAGTGAACGCGATTCTCAGGGAAGTTGATGTTTGCAAAGGTGAAACATTGGTATTTTTTGGCCATGCAGTTCTATTTCCAGTCAATAGTTCGCAGATTCCTGTTCAAGCATCACTTGACGGAGACTGCAATAAGGCACCACCATTTGATGTTGGTTACACCTTCACTACAGCCATCAACCTTACCTCAGGACCGGAATACAGCTCCTCACAAATAGGCACCATTCTTGCTGTAGGCTTTGCAATTATGCCTGGGAGAATCGTCTTCAAAGGAAGCCTCACACTGAACGGTAGAGGCTCCATCAATATACAGTGGGACAGAGAAATCCCGTACCGTGGGCAGCAACTGTATGTTCTTCAGGGAGGCACCGGCGAGTTTGTGAATGTCGTGGGAAACATGACGAGTGCCCCTTTGAGCACTTACTACGGTGGTCTGAATGCAGTATTCATGCACCAAGTGAATGCTCGCATGGTTGTCTCATGCTTAGCGTGACTAATGTATGCTTAAGTGTGTACCACATAATTATTTATCTTTGAAAACAACCATTAATGAAGCCAAATCTATTTATCTATCTAAGCTCTAGAAATGCCTTTTGTCACAACTACAACTCATTCAAATCTAAAATCTATAAAAATATATAAGGATATCTCCAGCAGAAACTTTTTACAATGTGGTACCAATTGTACGACGCACTACTCGCCTCAATTTATTAAACCTTAGCATGAGAAAGAAAGAATATGCTTTACACAGAATAAATAACGCCAATACAATCCCAACCATCCATCCATCCATCCCAATGGCTCTTTCTCGCGAGAATCAGCAAGAAAAGAACAGAATGTAACCCAAAGGACACCCCCATTCTAAGTTGTTGTACATGTCTTCAATGAATCGGAAGTTCCTGCGCTTCATTTCTGGATCGCCGTTAGTAGTAGTAGTACCTGGTGTTTTGTGCTACAAAATCGTTTTACCATTGGCCAGTCACCTTTTTCTTCACGTAGACATGAGGCTGTCACACGCCTTGAGCGCTTCGCTTGCAAAGTACCTCACGTCCACGTCCGGATCCTCGTTGAGTTCCAACAATGTGGGCCTAATCGTTTGTTCCACGACCTAAACCAACAAATACGAGGGTTCAACCAAGGCAAACCCTAAACCCTAACTTACCGACGTGTCGACGATGGGTATCAGCGACTGGAGGACCTTAGCGACGTTAAACTTGATGTTAGGCACCCTGAAAAAACCCCACCAAAAGAACCCTCAAGAAATCACCACGTTTCAAATACTTGCCTGTCTTTGGCGGCGTTGATGACTACCGGGAGCATGGTTTGGCAAGTCACTTCCGCACCGACAATGGGCGATAGTAACGAAATGGCGTACAAAATCGTCATCCTGTACAAGTAGTGAGGGTTGTTAATCATGTCCAGAACCTGGTTCAAGGCCAACCATCAGAAAACCATCAAAACCTCGGTAGTCCAAACGCATACCCGTGGTAGTATATGTTGGCATGTCCACTCGGGGCCGAACTCTTCAGCCAGGCGCTTCAGATTGTTGGCGGCGGCTTCTCGGATCGAAAAAACCTGAAAAACGGCATAAACACCATGTAAGAAATCCCAAAAACCGGTAATTTTTTGCTAAGAACCTGATCACCAAGCCATTGCATACATAGAGTACCAAGTTTGTCGTCGAAAAACTCAACACCCAACTGGCTGGCGAGCAAAGGAATGTACTCGATGATCGCCAGCCGCACTCTCCAGTGTCGATCTCCCGCAAGTTCCACAATCGCGGGAAGCAGAGATTGCGAGAGCAAGTCTATACCTATCACCTGGAAAGCCATGGTTGCAGTCAGTACCGGGACGCTGGGAGGACGCTGGCGTCACCTGGTTAACCTGGTCCAGCTTGCTGATGATACTGAGCCGGACGTCGGGAAACTCGTCCTTGAGAAGTGCCAGAAAAATGGGAAGCAGCTGGTCAATGGTAGTCTCCTGTGGTAACCATGGTAAGAAGTTCAAATGCGAGAAATTAACGTGTTGATACCTTTCCTAAGACCGGAGCCATTCCCATGATCACAGACGCTAATGCTGCTCTTACGTGTTGTGATGAATCCGTGGATAAATCCTGCATTACAACAATTATCAAGGCATTTTAATAAGTCAATAAATCAAGAAATCAATTATAGAATGGCAAACCTTGACACAAGGAAGTACTTGTTGAACCGCTAGTTGAGGGCTAACGATTCGGCAAAACTTGGTAACTTTCCCGGCGGCGGCGATCCGTACTTCCGCCTCGTTGTCTCTGAGAAGACGTACGTAGGCTGGTACAAGCTCCGTTCTAGAAGGAGCAACGTTAGCGAATCAAAACACGCAACCGACTGCGACGTCCGATCACCTCGTGGGCTCCGGTCCGACTGCTTCGCACAGCTCGTATAATTGATTTGCCACCATGAAACGCACGCGCCAGGACTTGTCCTGAAAAATAACAATGAAAAAAAAGACGTATACGCATACGTAAAAAATGTGTATACGCACCTGAGAAAAGTTGACAATCACCGGAAGAATGTTCGTAACGCAGTCCTGAGGCTCCAAGAGTTTGCCCAAGGAGGCGCACCCCTCGACCGCAAGCAATCTCACCGAATCCTGGTCTGAAGATTGAACCACGAATGCTCATAAGATCACGAAGAAACTTTGATGAAAATGTACCGTCTTGAGTGAGGTCCTTGAATAGAACCATGATGTCCGACTTGAGAAACGCCGGCTCTACCGTGGCGGCGAACTTGCCGAGGTTGGCGGCGGCGGAACGCCGAACCATGGGCATGTCATCGTGACAGAGCTGGTTGTAGACGGCTCGTAGCTCCGCCCGCATGGACTCGGGGGCACTTGGGTACGCGACGTGGAAGAGGCAGCAGGCCGAGACGCGGGCGGTGAACCATTCGTCGGCACCCAATCTCTGCAAGTAACCATGGTAAACATCATACAATAGTAATGATCAAATATAATAATAAATCATGGAATGCAATGGCACACACAGTATAATAATAATAAACAATGAAACCCAACACATGATACAACGCCAACAAGTATAATAATAATATAATGGAATACCAGCAATGGTTAATACACTTATAAATGGATAGCACATGCAAGTACGACCATGGTGGTAACGTTATGAGACGCTACGAAACGCCTACATGGGATGGTTAAATGCGTACTACCGATGGTAACCGTGATGGTAATGGCTTACCTTAACCAATGGTATGAACCAGTCGACCAGATCACGTTCCTTCATCTGGGAGCCGATCCTGCAGAGCGATTCCACGGCCTTCTCTCGGACAATCGTCTCCTCGACGGTGCACAGCGTCTCCAGCGGCGGCAGCAGGACGTTGGCGTATTCCACTCCGCCAACGTATGGAATGAAGGCGCCCAGTTCTTCCGCCATGGCGAGGAGGACTTCGTCGTCGTCGTCATTGTTCTCGCTGAGGAAGGGGATGAGCTCCTTGCGTGTGCGCTCCTCGCCCAGCGCCCTCGCAATGGTGGAAAGGCGGCGGATGGAATTGAGGCGGAGCTGAATGTCGTCGTTCTTGAGCTCGTCGATGAGGATTGCAATGGGATAGAGCGGCTCATCTACCATGGCCATCCCGAAAATTCGTCTCCCGATCTCTGTTCCTCCAATCGGGAGGAAAATGCACCCTGCGAATCCTTCCTGAATCTGAAATCTGGGGATGGATCCAACCTTTTTCCAGGTTGCGGAGCTTCGCCCAAACGATCGATCCGCCCCGCTCGCTTGCGCTTCCTTTGCTCCCAGAAAACCTAAGGAAGTGCTGGGCTGCTGCAAACCCTAGAAGTGATCGATCTTCACGCCCCCAGGATTATGGGACGAGCGGCCGAAGGGGAGGGTAGTGCCCGCTGGGCGCCTGGGTCAGGCTTTTCAATGTGCATCGAGCTGGCAAGCATGGCCAGGAATTTTGCCCTGCATTTTTCCTCGGCTTGGACGAATTACCACCGAATTATTGCTCTCCACGTGGCATAGTGGTATTATTTTTATAGATAGATAAATTATATTTAGCATCCATAGCAACTGATACGGGCATAGGCTTAGAAGCTGGGTCCGGCATAGTCCGGCAAAACCCCACCCTCTTTAAAGAAAAAGTTAATGCTTAAATTTGAAGCATGGTTAAAAGTTAATGCTTAAAACATGCTTGAAACATGGTTGAACAAGTGTATGTTTCTGTACATTGATTAACGTGGTAACTCAATTCAAAGAGTATTATGAAATTGTCATTAGAATTATGTTTGGTTGCACCTACCAAGGACTTCTTCCAAAGGAATTTTAAATTTATTCAATTCAGACAGGTAGTTGTGTGCATGATGTGATGTAATGTATGTAATGTTAGTTGCATATGCCATCAATTTTG
>LDJE01080279.1:0-11077 GCA_001021135.1 Selaginella kraussiana
GATTTCTACGAGAGGTGGCGCTGTAACGCTGATGTGATTTCTCTCAGATGCTCCCAGCAAAATGTCACGTAGTTAGTGATGACGAATGATGGTTAACTACAATAAACTCTAATTGAGGCCCGTCCAGTGAATGAACATACCCTAATTAAGGTTTTACGGGCCTCAATTAACTGGACTTAATTAACTTAATTAGAACCTATCATGTTAAAGAAAACCCTAATTTATCTACTAACACAGTTAACTACAGTATTTAGTATTAATGATGGTTAACTGCATCTAACGATACTTACCACGGTACCATTAAACTTGCCTGCGTCCACATCGTTCAGCTCTTTCAGGGCTGGATCGGTAGAGGTCTAACAAGAAAACGCCAATCTCCGAATGGGGATCAAATCACTTACCATTTTCGTCTCCTCCATTCCCGCAGCCAAATCCTACGAAATTGTGAGAAGAATAACCAACATTTGCACGTCCGAACACATACCGGCATGGTATGTTGCGGCGGCAGCGCCTTGATTCTTGGATATGCTAGTGCTGGCGTTTTCCCAGAATATGCAAATGCCGCGCCGACAACCGTTTGCCCTTTTTTTCCCCGGCTCACGTGATAATATTCTTGCATCAAAGCGTTTTTCGAGTAACGATGTGATGCGATGAATATGCGAGAGAACATCATGGATGTCCACCACAGGGAAGGGACCGTGGTTTCATGCATAAACATATTAATAAACAGTGATGATAAATTGGGAGATGATATGCACATAAGTAAATCCAATCTTTATAAATCATAATGGACTAGTGAGGTCGATTATGCAGAAGTCCTCATTAACGGCTAAACATTTTAGGTTATTTGTGGAATATGCAATTCAAGTCTTGTACAGTATACAAAGAAGCACAAAAGTAATAGCCTTTAAACCGGTGAAGTGATACCTGAAGACTTGCTGGAGACAGTGGACTGAGCACCTTCGAACTTGTCTTTGTCCTTGTCATCATCCTGAGGTGTAAGCATCCACGATGGCTGAAGCAGTCGGCAGTTCCTTGGCTGGTACGCTAGTTGTCTCGTGGAGTAACTTTGAAGGTCCCTTGTGAGAGACGACCTCAAAAATGAGAGTTGCTATAGGCAGCAGCACAAGAAGGCGAACTTCTTTACAGCGAAGTAGCCAAGGGTTGTAAGCTGCGAGACAAAGAGCACCGCCAGCATTCGGGTATGTATGTGTGGCCACATCCTCCCCAAGCTCTCCTACGACAGAACCACCACCTTCAGCGCCCGTTGCCACGGTTGGGGGGCATCGGCCGGGGGTGCTTGTATATATGTTAATTGTACGGTTACCTCGTGGCGTGAGAGAATTCAGCTGAAGGCAAAGTATAGTAAAGCGAAGGGTAGGATCATCAGTGAAATCACTGCATAACACATGGTAATGGTGAAGACAAGCATGTCACTAGAGTAACAAAAGCGACTAGGTGACCATGCAGCCTTCACCTCGTCCTCAGTCTTGCATAAGTACTTCTTTAGATGGAAGATGATAAGAAAAACAATCATCGAAAGACGTAGACCAAAGCCTATGAAGAACCTGTATCGCACGGTTAGTACCAAAAAAGTGCACTTTTTATGTAGTGCAATGGTGAATACTCACTTGAGAGCAATAAAAGTGATGAAGAACGAAGCCATATGAGGTATTGAGCTACCTAGGAGAGATACGACCTTGTTGGGATGGTCCTTGACATCCTTGAACGTATCAAAGAGAGAACCGGCTAACGTGATACCCAGAAATATGTTGAATACGTTTCCGGCGGCTGCTCATTCGAGGTGAGCTCGAGACGGGATTCCCTCGAGCTTGGAGAGGTAGAGGAGCAGACTTGGAAGGAGCGCGAGTTGAGGAAGATAGGCCTGAAGCACCGCACTCAGCACAGGGATCTGCACAATGCTCTTGACGAACGGGAGGGTTCGCTTGAGGTTGTCGAGCGTGGTTAGTGCAGAGATGAGCCCGATCGGGATCATGTAGAACAGGATGGTAAGCGCTACCACGAAGTAGATGACGGCCAGTCTAACCATCCGTTGCCCGAACCCGACATGGAGGTTCTCTCATACGACTTCTCTCGATTCCGGTGCCAGACAAGTCTCCCAGGCTCACTGGTTTCTTCAAATTAGATCTTCACTTCATTTGCTGGTATGATCATCTCCTGAAACTCATAGAGGTCGAGCTCCCACATGAATCCTTCTAGGGCGGAGGGATATCCAGTGCCTGTAACGAAGTTTCAAGCGTGAAGATATAGCCGAGACCATCTAACGTATAGCCCAAACCCTGGCGGAGCAAGGTGCAGTACCGGCTTCAAAATCGATCTGAAGGACGGGCTAATATAGGGTTAAAAGTGGTCCGCATTCACTACAGGTACGCAAGTCGCATGTTAGAATCTAAAGTTAGGGTTAGGATTTGTAGGGTTAGGAGGGTGTTTAGGAGTACTCCACTTCCTTCTTCAACATCTTCTTTGTTTAGGCGACTTCGAGGACGATAAGTGAAACTGATGCATTTTGGAGCATGACATGAACCTCTCCAAGGTGAACCTATACATTAAACGAGACAAGGTACATAGCGAACCACGAAAGCTACCTAAACACGAAGTACGGAACTACGAAGGTGCAGTACCTGGTGCTACCAATGAACTGGATGGCTCGTTGTGTTTGAAAACATGGTGATCAATTTGGCACAACAATCGAAGAACTTGACATGCAAAGTTTTCATGAAGAAATTTGGGCTCACCGTAGCGACCTTCGTGGCTGGCACAGTCACCTTTGTGGTAGTAGATGGTTTACGACGTTTATGCTTTCACCACTTGTTTACGCTTTCTTGTGGTATCAAACCTCTTCAAGTTGGAGCCGCTGCTGCTTTCTGCATCAGCGGATCGTTCATGCTCTTGTTCCAAGCCTCATTGCTGCTGATGTTGATCCAGGTTCTTGCCTCCTAGATGTGCAGTCAGAAATCATGCAAAACTAACCGCTCCATGGAACCTAGGCATAGAATCTGTGAATGATAACCTATGGAAAAGGGAGCATACAGTTTTGACATTACCATCAAGCCTGAAGGCACTATCTAATTTGCGATTGCCTCGATATAATGGAAATGCCCGGTAGAGTTGTTCAAAGCTGTTAAAAAGGCGCGAAAAATGGACTTCCTTGATTCAGATGCCTGGACTACATTCTACCAAGGAATCATAGCTTCCTTGCCTTCCCTAGGTGAGCTCTGTTGATTTCCTGAAGATATTGCGTGTTCTAGCACCCAGAAATTCGAGGAACTGTAGTTTTCAACACCTTGAAACTATGAATTTGGTAGAGAACAAGTATAGAAGCTTTGAGTGAAATTGGAATGTTTTCTGATAAGATTGATAGATTCGTGGGTGTTAGATCTATTTGAGCTGTAGTGCATCGTTTGTAGCTGAAAGCACAACACGCTGTATATATAGTTTGCACATGTACAAGGTTTTTTGAAATATCTACAACTATAATTTTATAGTAGAAAAAAGTTGACACTGGATGTCTTCTACTTAGAAAACGTGAACTTGGTATCAATGCCCAGGACAATAACAAGGACAAAGACTAGTTCGAAGATCCACAGTCCACTGGTATCACTTCACCGCTATTGCTTTTGTGCTTCTTTGTATACTGTACATTTCTAAATCTGATATTCAATTTTGAACTGATTGCCTAGTCTAGTAGAAAGTGGTAATCAGTGAAGCTTGTTCTTCAGCTGATCTTCATTCAACAAATGGAGATCTGAGTAAAATGTCTTAGCCGTAATATAATCAATGTTAATGAGGAAACATGTTTGAAAGTGACATCGTATTAGTCCATTATGAAGCTTGATCTCCAGGATTTACTTACCTGTAGATCATCATCTAAATTTTGTGCATGAAACACTGGCATGGGACCATTTTTCACCCCTCTCTCATCCCTGAGAATGTCAGAACAACCTTCTGTGCTTTTCTTGTGGTGGGTTACATCCCTAAGGTCTCTTAGGATTCTTCTCAGCAAGCTAAGGTTTTCTTTTCAACCTACAAAGAACAATAATGATATTTTAGATCTTGTACGAGCATCAGCATGATGTCTGTTTAAGCCACCTTATCTATTTGTTAATGAAAGTGATATACAGTTTCCAATACTGCTCCTTACCAGCAACATTTTTAACAAAAAAACTACGACCACTTCAAGACGATCCAGCAGCATATATTACTATCTATGTTGAGAGGATCTTTCAAAGCAAACAAATGAATCCAGAAGATGATGTTCCATTAACGGTTTGAGGGATTTTGAGATTCCTAGACGAAGGTGAAAGCTGTTTTGAGCAGAATGTGTTTCTTAAATCTTTACAGGTAAGAATAATTACACGTGAGGATGTTAATTAAATTAAATTAAATGATTCTATCGTCTGTTAAAAGACCCTATAGAGCTTCAAGCAGTTCATACCTGTAGTTAAAATACCTGGTTCACATATACTCCGAGCTCGCATCTTAAAAAGTCCATTTAGCTCTAGAGGTAACACTCCATGGCTCTCTCAAAGGTCTGAGAAAGCTGAGCATTCAATAAAAGTATGGCGTTCATCCTCAACCTTGGAAAGTTGGCATATGTGCTTCTCATGGTCAGGATCAAACCAATGGCCAACTTTCACCACGAGCTGGTAGGAAGAGAGTCGAAGGCGAGCCAGTTGCTGTCTATGCTCTATTGAACCTAGCCTTGAAATAGTCTAATAACATGTCCACTAAGAGTTGAATTCTGATGTAGAGTTGTCTATAGGAGAAAGGTACCGACTACTCTTGGTGCTTAGACATATTGTTCTCAGGAGCTTTACAGGTTCATTGAAATAACATAATAAAGATCGTTTGGATTCACTTTATGTGCTTGTATAAGGGTGCCTATCGCGTATGGCTAATCGCGCTTCAAATGACTAGTAACGTACACTTGTATAGTACGAATTAGGCTCTATATTTTGTCCGTATTGTAAATGGACTAGAACGTAGAGTTTTTGACATTCAGCAAAATGCAAGTAGATGCAAAGAACGCAAAGAAAAGACTTCAAAGCAAGGCTGCATTGTGACCAAAGTTTTGTGATCTCATGCCTGCATACGAGAAACTATCCCGGTGACAGGATCCATGGTTGCGGGTGTCAACGCTTGAAGGGTCTCAATATTTGAAGCTTGTCAGAAACTTACTCGCTATAGTTACCATCTTGTTGCAATGTGAAAGGCCTTTTCGAGGAAAAGTTAACATCCAAGTGTGGTTAAGATTAAGAACTGGTGTTTCATATGAGGGGATACAAGGTGCAGCAGTTGTTTTATTGTGCAAATCTGAAGGCACAGGGAGATGGTGCAAGTGCCAATATACATTGAGGGCGGGATTAACATCTCATTAGACTTTCCTAGTTTTCTCAGCTAGTTTCTAAAGTTTGAGGTAGCTCTATTAAGCTTTAAGGGGATCAACAACTTGACTGAGATGTTGGTTGGAGAGATTTGGTAAGTTTCATAAGATTTTGAGTTTGCCGAAACGCCTTCATACTGAGATAGGACTTGCACGAACCTCTCCAACGCCATCTCCTATGAGATTCCAGTTTGTATCTGGCTTTGTTCAAGTGCAAGTTATTTCTTAATTGTTTAGGGCCTCTGAAAAGTGTGGATCTTGAAAGCCGCTACTTAAAAACCGGAGGGGGGGTTTAAGCAACAGTCGGTATTAAAGATATTGTATGCTGAAATGGTACTTGGCAGCGTGGGAAGCTCGACTTCAAATGATGAGGTATGCATCATGCAAGAAAAAATTCCCAGTACTCCCTCGACACCGATAACAATGGGTGTTTTCTCGTTTGATACCTGCTGCTTTGCCGTTGTGTTTCCAAATAACATTGTGTGCCTCTGGATGGTGGCAGGTAAGCTTTGGTCTGTAAAAACAGAGACATACTTGGGACTCTGGATACGGGTCTGTTCTACATGCAGCCCCCTAGGCAACACTTTCGTGTTGGTGTGTATGGAGATACAAATAGCAATCATTTGGAAAATTGCAACGTTGTAAGATTGCAGAATCAGGTTAATGTACTTAACCGTCTGGAAAGTGAACTTTTGTCTCTTGTCGAACTTCCTAAAGTGGATAGTGTAGTTTGGCTCTTTGACAAATTACAAGTTTAGGAATTCTGTCATGTCAAATGAGTCAAAATCACTGGTTTTCTGGATTGTATATCCAGAAAGGGTTGGTGTAGGTTCTCAGCTGAGTGTGGTCCAGGAATTCAAAAAGTCAGGCATTGTTGCAAAAGCACAGGTCATCCATGTACCTGGAGGTGTCCTGGAAGAGTCCCAAAGGTCATATTTGCCGAGCTTAGCCAAACGTTTGATGAACCCTACTTCAAAGGAATGAAGATAGAGGTTGCACCACGTTGGTGAGCAGCTATAACCCATGGGATACCCTTCTTTTGACGCCAGACCTTGTTACCAAGTGAGACGTAGGCGTGACAAGCAAGCCAAGCATTGATGTGGATGATCCCTACTTTGCGGCACCATGCAATATGTGCTTTTTGAACTGTGTTCATGGAAAGGCATAGAGTCCAACAAGGTCGGATCGTTCTGCCTGGAAGAATACATAGCCGATAGGCTGACTAATGACGATGATAAGTTCTTGTTCTTCTAGGGGGATCGATTCATAGCATCTAATGACGTAAGCTACGAAGAGATGCTCGAGCGTGCCTGGTGTGTTCAAAACAAACTCTACCTTGAATCCACGATCAAGTGGAGGTAGTAATCCCGGAGAGTAAAAAGACCCTAGAATGAAGCTCGAAAGCCGAGGTCTTCAAAATGGAACTAACTGCATTAGTGACCATCTACCCAACATCCGTGAAGACACACACAACTGCGTTTGGGATCCATCAAAATTTATCCTTGTGCACCTTACAGATGGCCATCATATATGGCAAGAAAGATGTAGATTTCGAGTGAAGGTTCAAGGGCAGCGATGCCTTGTTTGGTGGCTTCTTCCAAGTCCAGGGGTTGCTTTGGAAGTCATCACTATCCCTTCGGGCTTTTGAGGCCATGCGTACCATCCTTTTACACATGAACATGGGTTGTGCTTTGTCAAGGCCGTTGATTAGGAAGTGTGTTGAGCACCATTCTAGGTTGGCAAGCTTGTACTACCATATGTGTTTCTTAGGGATTTTATGCTAGCCCCAGTTCTGTCTGGAGACGGGATCCTTTACAGAGTTCTGAGCGCATAAAAGATCATCTGGGAGGAATTCGCCTTCCCAATCCCAAGTGGAGACGGGGCAGTCCCATCTTGAGAGGATTTCCCCCATGATGTCTTTGGCTCGGGGTTGACGTAGGGGTATCTAGTTAAGTTAGACAAGGGCCTACGCCAACCCATAGCCGTATCCTTGTCGTGCACAAGGATACGTAGGGGTATCTCATTAAGTTAGACAAGGGACTTAACTAGATACCCCTATGCCAACCCCGCAATAGTGCTGCATTAAAGAGGATCACAGTATCCGTATCCGTTCACAGTATCACAAACCTTGAGAAAGTTACTGTATCTCTGGATCTTAGTGCATACGCAAGATGGTATTTCCTCTAGCTAGAAGTCGCAAAAGGTATCTCGAGGTTTGTACATTTTGGTATTGAGGCTAGGAAGAAACTTCCAATTGAAAATGACATCCTGGAGTTGCTTCGCAGGGGAGGAATCTAGTAACTGTGTGTTTGAAGATGGCAGGGATGTTGTAACTTTCAAAAACTCGACTGTGGTAAGTGAGGTGAACGAACTTCCTATTCTTCTTTTGTTTGATTTCTTCCTCCCTAGGGACTAGTTTCTTTTTCCCGAAAATGACTGTCAATCCACGTTTTAGAGGGTTGAGAAATAGTTCATCGGAATCCTCCTAAAAGAAGGGTGTTTAGGGTTAGACACACGCCACATGATCTCACTGCTAAGTTTATCCATAGAGACAATTCCATGGATGAACATATGGCAACAATGTTAGGCCTTTGCTATGCGGTTTGTAGGGAGAGCATTTTTCTTTGACATAGTTGGAATGGTAATGAGAACATACATTAATATTGGATAAAAAGGACTTCATCAAGCGAAGGGTTTGATGATACCGTGGGAACACACACCACTTTAGTACAAGGAGGTCATCAATCAAACAATGGGCTTTATTGAGAGGATTATGCTCACTTTTGGGCCTTCTTTCCTCCTTGCTCCTTGTTCTTTGAGTATCTGGTACGAGCGGGAGCACAGAAGAGCTCGGTTTAACGGCGGCCCTGTCTCGGACAAGGGGATCTCTAGGAGGGGTACGAGAGCGTTGGCGTCTAGGGGCACACTCTCACTCGGGTTCCCCCTAATTTGCTTCTTCTCGCTCGGGGCTGTCGTCTATGTGAATACGGTCCTAGACGGAGGAAGGATGCCAAGGTCTTTGGGATCACGGCCTTCAAGGACCTTCCTCTTCATTTTCATCTTCCTACGAATTTTGTGGTACCTGAGTGGAATCCTTGTTACAATTACGGTTGCCTGAGTCGAATCCTCTTTTTCTGCCACCAGGGTGCTTGTGGCCATTATCTCGAACCTCTGGGGTCTCGGCCTCTCTTCTCTTAGCAAAGGCATCCGGCATATACTACCGGTTACCTTTACTCGAGCTCCGGCCCTTGGCGAGGGTTGAGAACTGAGCTGCATTTTTCTTGAAGTCATGACAGTGATAGAGAGCTCCGTCCTTGATGGGTACCATGATATTTTTTAGGGTAGCGGCTTCGGGCTCGTCTTTCATGAAGTCCAATCATGATCATTAGCCCAATTCATGAAACTCTCGCAAATGATCGAGTGTACCGTCAGGAACTTGATCTGGGCGTCAATGACAGTCTGTACCATGGTTTTCTGGAGCCAAGCAAGGAAGGGTTTGGAGCGAGCCCAAGAAGCTACTCAAAGAATGAATGTGCCCAAGAAGAATGTGGTAGAAGTAGCGCAGCAACAGTGTCCGGAGATGAGAAGATGCAAAAGGTGAAGACAGTTCACCAAACAAGTTCGGCACAACATTTACCCAGTTGGGGTATCTTGAAAAAGGCAGAGGACTTACCTACTTCGGGTATATTGCATTTCCTACTAGTGAGCCTGACGTATTTCAATGTTATGCATATAGATTTCCAGGTCATGTTGTCAAAAACTGTCCTATTCCATATTACATCAGCATGTATTCCACACAAGCACATGTTTCAAAGATTATGGATGATTCACGAACAAACATCAACACTTGGCATGTACTAACATTTGATTCGGGATGTAAGAAACATTTGATGAGCTCGCAGGACTATTTTACCAAGATTGCTTCATTGAACTATGAGTCTGCAAAAGTTGGAAACTAGAATGTAATTCGGGCATTGGGAGTTGGGCATGTCCAATCATTGTGTGGGTCAATAAAACTTTTCAATGCTTGGCATGTTTCTCTGATTTGGTCAAAAACCTTGTGTCCGTTGCCAAACTTGCTGACCAAGGTTACATGGTGACATTCGATGATCATGCTTGTGTTTTGTTGTTAGGTGACACCCCCATTCTTTGCATACCCTGAGTGGAAAATTTGTGTGAACTTGCATGTTTACTGTCCTTCTCTTTATGCACTTGTTCCTCACAAGCCCTTAGCCTTGCCCAGTTGTGGCATGAACATCTTGGGCATGTCAATCGTAATGGTCTTGCCCACCTAGTCAACCATGGATTGGTAGATGGACTTCCTGTTTTCTTGTCCAAGTCGTCTCCAGATACTATTTGTTATGGCTGCCTGTTGGCTAAACAACATTATCGTGTCTACCCACCTTCAGAGAGTTATCTAGTGCTCCTCTCCAGCTTGTCAACTCTGACATTTATGGACCTATGCGCAACATGACACGAACTGGTCGGCGGTACTTCATCACGTTTGTTGACAATTATTCTTGCTATTGGTTTACTTTTTGTGGGAAAAGAGTGATGCTCTTAGTGCCTTCAAGGATTACTTTCTTTAGCCGAAAATCCACTGACCTTGAAGGTTCTACATACTAACTCAGGAGGAAAGTATCTCTCTGGTTTCTTTGATGTAGATAGTAACTAGCTATGCAGGACGCCGTTGCTCTGGCCGTTCAAGCTCATCACGATCTACCTTCACTAACTGTAGCTTTGGGTGGGACTATGGTGCATGTCCCGATAGTGACTAAGTTCCAGAATTGGAGTGCAAAGGCAAAATGGGTGCTGGCTAATCCCGAGGCAAGACTTGAGAATTGGGTTTGTCGCATGTTGCAAATAAGCGTAGTTTGTAACCGTTCATGCCGTGTGTTAGAAAAGTCAAAATTTCAGCCAGCAGAGGTGTGCCCATGAGTTTTGGATGAAAGAGTTGTAACAACTGCATTGACATACTATCCCTTTCTGGGAGCAATGGTTAACAGTAGTTACATACTGCTAAAATAACGACCACGAAGATAGCAATGGTGATTACGAAAGCCCACTGGGGTTGATTAGAACAGGTTCTCAGCCTCCAGTCCCAGTTCTTCATCTTGTAGCACCAGCGATTTTCAATGAAAAATCAGGCATTGCAATGCATGAAATGTGAGAAATGCTTACGCTTACGCAGAGATTATAACAGGAGGAGCACTATAGCCAAGCTCAATGTGATCGTAAAGAATAAATTTAATGACAGAAATGTGCAATTATTAATAGTTTAAACTCCATTTGCTGTAAGGATTTATACAATCAGCTCAGTGATCTGCTATTCTATAAAGAAATTGATTATATCAGCAATGTGAAGTCTAGGGTTTTTAGAACCATGCAGCGACGAGGGCAATGAGCAATGACAAGGAGCAGTATATTGTTGCTCTATATTGTTGCGGGTATTGTTGCAGGTATATAGAGCAACAATATACTGTTGGTCTCTTGATACTGGAATACCCGCAGCCACCCAATAGAGCTACTCAACTCATTGGGACTTGCAAGTTAGTCTCGTTCTAGGCTCCACACAACGAACCACTCAAAACTGCCTAAAGAGAAGACCTTAGACTCTGTAGCAACTTACTTGATTCACTCAAATTAGAGAGGCGCTAGGCGCTAGGCGCTAGG
>LDJE01080359.1:0-11148 GCA_001021135.1 Selaginella kraussiana
TTCTCCCGCCCAACCCGAGCCTTCTCCCGTGCAACCCGAGCCTGCGCCTGCGCCTGCGCCTGCGCCTGCGCCTGCCGAACCAAAGCCGGCACCTTCCGAGCCAAAGCCAGCGCCTGCCGAGCCTGAGCCCGTGGATACTACCGAGGCTCACCACCATGAGGGCGATGGTGGCCCAGCGTTTCTATGGATGATGTCGTCGTCAGGACCAGGTTCCAATGTGGTGGTTTGCAACTCTGGGAGTCACGGGAGTCGCTGGCAATGTTATTCCTCGAATCCATCCAACACAAGAATCATCTCCTACAGACGCAACAATTTTCCACGATTTTTCTGACACACTTGCAAGGATGGGGATGGACCGAAAGAAGAATAATGTCTTAGTATATGTACACCACCAGCAATTATACATGGAAAAAGTCTCACGTATGCGTATCTCACTTGCTATACGCACGCAACTCTTCTTTATCAATGCCACGAGAGGAGGATAAGAAAGGTGCGATATGATCGTGCATGTCGTCCTTCGAGATGGACAAATGCTCACCCGCGAATGTCACGAATTTGATCTTTCCAGCTTCATTGAGCTCCTTCAAACCAATCCAATCTTCCTTATACAATTGAGTCTGGGAAAACAAAGTATTTGTGAGTTCAATATACGGAAAAAAGGCACTTTTTTTACCACGTACCTCTTCCATTGGTAGTATTCTGGTCATGTCGTTCGGTGGAAAGTAGCCAAACCATGCGGTCTCTCCAGGTACCAGCACCGTATCCTTGTCGAACTGCGTAGAAACATACGAAGATGAGTTTAAACGTTTAATCGTGCATTACCTTCACAAGGACGAGCTGGTTCAGCTGGGCCAGCTGCTTTCTGAACGAAGCATTGCGATTTGCCGGGACTTCGTTATTAAGTTTTGGGAGAAAGACGCAGTTTTTGTAATACGCCGTCAGATCCTGTAAAACGTAGTTTAGTTGGAGCGTCCACAACAAAGTTTAAAGCGGACACTCACTTTGGGCAACTTTATGTAGTTTGCTGGTGCGAGATGGTTCTGGAAAAATCACACTTTTTGGGCATCGCCTTTAAGAGAAAAAAAAAAGGTACCTGAACGTAAGGATGGTAAATGCCCATCTCTAGAATGAAGTCCGCCAATGGACAGAAAGAGTAAGCCTGAAAGCATCAACGTCGAGCACAGCTTTCATACGATGCAGAAAACATACCGCACACAATGGTACAGAGGCAATGCCAGCGTGAGGTCCACCCAGGGAAACGAAGTTATTTACCTGTAATTAAATTAATTAGGGTTAGCCGTTAAATTAAATGGTTGGCTACTTACTCGAGGCCCGTCGCACCATTCAATGAGACCTCTACCGATCAGATTGCCCTGTTGTAGAAGAGGTGAGTACTGAGATGATAACGTAATGTATACTCGAACTTGCCTGAGAGAGTCCAACAATGTTGTATCCATCTTTCAGCTCAGGCAGTGATTTTACTTGCTTGCACGCAAGCTCAGTCTGAAAAACGCAACATGTGATCACTGAAACGCATGCCTCTGTTGCTTACTTGCTTCTCGAAGTTCATGAACCATGAATCCATTGCACCATTTCCAATTTCTCTATACCACACAATCAGAACAAAAACTATGTACAAAGTAAGACTCACAGGCAGTAGCCAGAAGCGTTCGTCATGCTCGATAGGCTTGTTGTAAACTCAGCAATGCCTCTGTGTTTACATTCGTCAGAAATTCCTGAAGAATTAATGTCACTTACAGCATGGAGCAAAATACTGGGAGATTACGTACCATGAAGAACGATGAAAGGTAGTGGTTTTGAAGTCGCGTCACATCGCTGAACGATCAACACAGCGAGGAGCAGCGTCGTCCATAGAGCAGGATTCATCATTGCAAAATATCCCTAGAACCCTAATATTTCAAAGGTGTTTTAAATAACCCTAAATGTAATTAATTGGGTGTACATCATAATTAATCTCCTATTTAAACTTGGGCTGCACTCTCTGAGGGCGGAGCCGGCTCTTCCTTTGGCTTGTTGGGGTTGTTTTCGTTCAAAAAGTTGGCCAGAAATTCAACCGGATCCACAGGCCTGGAATAAAAACACGACTTTTAAGAGTATTCTTAGATGAGTCGAAGCTTACCTCTCAATAACCAAGCGTTGCATTCCTTGCAATAGCAATGGTACAACTTTGGATTCCTGAAATGAAAGCAAAGGCCTTCGAGTTTGTTTGGGTTTCATAATGGACCAGTCCAGACTTACCAGGTACTGTCGTACAGGCATGGCTTTTGCATCGGCTTCAGCTCCCTGTACATATATACCATAGCTTTATGTTTCCTGGGAAATGCAGAACGAGTCTTACCGCCATTACGTTGGTTAGACTTACAAGGCTTTCAGCTGCACCGGCAGCAGATGCACCTGAAAAATGGGAAATTAACAACCGTCATTTAACTTCCAAAAGCTCCCAAAACTCCAAGTTTTAATCAAGTTTGCATTTGTAAGGCATTGCAAAGAGCTTGCCTGCAGCAGGTGGTTGGACGTCGGCCATGGACTTTGAAGATTACGTCGCGAACAACGGCAAAGGCGTGAAAGGAATAGTAGACCCCAAATCGAATCAGCGGCCAAGCCCACCACTCGTCTTTCTTCTTCTTCGGCTTCTTCTTGTCCTTCACGTTATTACCGCCCTCACCACCGTCCCCGCCACCACCACCACCGCACGGACCGAATACCGCTTCCATTGCGTCCTTCTGCCACGTCAGGACGGTTGGCCTTGTAAGTTTTTATTTTTCTAAAAAACATTCCGACAGGTCATTCCATTGTATTCATTCAGCCACTCTAAACGACGTTGTCCATTCAGAAAACACAAGGCTTTGTTTTTTCCGTATTGTATCATATGCAAGATGGTAGCTTACCAACCAAGTTGTATAATTAAAATAATGATTAATCTAGTTCTATAATGCAAAAACATTTTCCACGGGAGCAAGCTTCCAGCTTCATGTGAAATCTTAGTTTTGGGAAAAAAGACAGACCTTGAAGTGTGGGGTGTGGTTATCCACACTATATATCAAGATACTACTCTTGAGATCGCCAAGCATCATGAAGACTGCCCAGCGACTGTGGCTTCTGCTGCTGCTTCTCTTGATGGCCGTTCTTCTTGTTTCCAGCGATTGCACAGTTCGTGACCTATGGGGCTGCATTCCTGCTACTCGTGTCGACGTTCCTGTTGAGCCAACGGTGGCGTGCTGCAATGTAATCTACAATGCGAGTCTCAACTGCATTTGCGAGGTAGCAATAAGTCCAGATGCACAAGTTCGAGGGGTCGATCTAGCACGGGCTCTCTCTCTCCCCATGCGTTGCGGTGAATACATCGAAGACGGTGCTTATTCTTGTGCAGGACTCCCATTCCCGGGATTTCCCCCAGCTTAAGCAAATGTTTCAAATTTCAAAAGTTTCAAATTCAAAATGATTTTAGGGTTCATGGTTTAGGGTTTTAAGAATGTGGGCTGCATCTCGTACGCAGCCAATTGCGCTTGCAACGGGAAGGCGAATGCTAGTAAGCTCTACACACGCGGTAATTTAAATGGAAAAAATGTTGCATTTTTTATACTGTCTTTGAGTCCACATGTAACTCAGGTGAACCAGAAGCAAAGCGATTTCCTCATGTGGATGAAGGACCGTGGTGAAGAAATCGACTGTTTCAACGTTGACATTGGAATGTCAAAACATGGGAGGTATTGTTTCTATGAAGTAATTAACAATTAAACATTTGAACATGGCAGAGCTTTGTTTGCAGTCCGTGGGGTTTGTGCAGGCGAATGTATGATGAAGTTTTCACAAGATCTGGCAAGTGTAGTTGTTGTTTCCATGTTGGATTATTCCCATCATGTTTCACAACCAGGTTCTGATCGCGGAAAAACTACCCAAAGAAATTACTTCCTTGGTGACCACCACAAACGAGTTCTCAAGGCTTTCTCTTCTTGTGATGGCAGAGAAGCACAAAGCTGAGGTATTTGATGTTTTGAATTTGAGAACGGTGTTTCAAAAGTTTTTCATCTACCAGAAATCAGCATGGGCTCCGTATATTGAGTGTTTACCATCAATTCCGGAAGTGCATAACACGGTACAACTTCGATCTACACTCTCAACCACAGTTCTCTTGAAAATCACAGGTTTTCTGGGACGAGGAGGAGACTGGTTATCTTTGGTCAAGTCGTGTGCACCGTGAAACGTTTCGCCGCAAAACCACGATTTCAACAGAGTTCAAAGCAAATCTTGAGGTAACAACTTAACTCGTTAAAATGTTATTCGCTCACCATTTTGCAATTTTGCAGGTTATGCAAGCACACCCCAATATTTTTGGTGAAAATGTGACACTGGATCAATTTATGCTTGCTTATGCCGCAGGTTTTTACATTTCTTCATTCGAGTTCTCGGAAAAACGTCGCCTTTGCAGTTTCTTCTCGAGCGTGGGGTGCTGGACCACACGGCGACTTAACAATGGTGTGGGTTATTTTGCTCTGCCTTGGCGTCTCACTCTGCTATGCAGGTCCCATTTGTCGACTTTGCCAACCACAATCCTCTAGCTCGCACAATCTTCGATCATGACAAGATTTCGAAGACAACGATGGTACATGGTTTAGGGTTTAGGTCTTAGGGTTTAGGGTTTCATACTATGTGGATCAGGTCATAGCAGATAGGGACTATGAAAGTGGTGAAGAGGTAATCGTTGCTTTATTCTGCAAGCAAACCACGTTCATAATAGCTCCGCAGGTGTGCATAAGCTATGGGAACCATTCTAATGGGCTTCTGGCTCTGGATTTTGGGTTTTGTGTCCCTAACAATCCATTTGATGAAGTAAGTTGATATACATATTTCCAGGCTCTAGTTTTTTCCAGGTTGAAATCTGGCTGGAGATACCGTTGGATGATCCATTGCGGGAGCGAAAGTTGAAGTTGCTAGTGCAGAATAACATGAACACTGTGATGATGCCCGGCGGCTCTGAAAGCGGACACATGCCCTTCGCTATTGAGTAAGATGGCATCCAATTTCAAGAGATTTAAGCTTTTATTTTGAAGATGGCATCCAATTTCAAGAGATTTAAGCTTTTATTTTGCAGGGCGGTGCAAGAGAAAGGGGAGTTTATTCCTGCGGCTGCACGGGCATTTGCTCGTGTGATATCTGCACACTCCATTGAGGGTAGGTGTTTTGCTACCTTCAGTATACAAAATATGGCTTAGATTTGGAAGCTTTGGAGCACGAAGCAAGCACCTTTGGGACTCCACTTGGGTTTAAACCCCGAATGGATGCATTGAAGGAAATGCAGGCCATGCGGGTTATTGCCATGAGTGTAGAAAACAACATCTTGGATCACTTGGATGCAATACAGGCAAGAATTTACGTAGAATCAGTAAGCCACATGTGTTTATCATTCTTTTGCGGTGATGCAGGCTTTGCACAATTCAACTCTGAGACCAGAACGTCTAGAAGTGGCAAAATTGCTTTTAGATGGGGAGCTTAGCCTGCTGCGAAAAGCCCTGCTTTTGTTAGTGAATCAATGATAAGCCTTTTGTCAAGCAGGAACATTCTAAAGTATTTACTTGTAATAATACTTCACTTCTTTTAAAATCACTTCTTCTAAAGTCAATTAGTTCATGTGAATTCATGTGGAGGTGCAGTTTCCTCGTTGACGTCGAAGCAAACTATTTGCAAAATGTACGTTGACAGATGGTTAGTGCTTACTTGACGTGGTTATGAAGCGTATTCTTTCCTTTTAAGCAACTACCTTTTACATATTTGCACCCGTTTGCATGATCTTATATATGAACCAAATGCATAGGTTTGAAACCACAGGTATATCTAGATGATAAGGCATTATAATCGACGATGTTTTCCAATGGCTTTTGTGTATAGCAAACAAGACATGCATATCTTTATAACATCATTGGACGGCAAGACCGTCGTCTTCGAGGTTGAGAGTTCTGATACTGTTGCGACTATTAAGGCAAAAATTCAAGAGAAGACAAATATACCTCGTGAACGGCAGCTTTTGGTTCATGATGGGATTAAACTCCTCGATGATAGTCGTAGTCTAGCAAGTTACAATATTGAAAATGAATCCACCATTCGCATGCTGGTCCGTCTTTTTGGAGGATGCTAGTGAAAATGCCCAAGCATGTAATACAAATCATTTGAAACAAATACATAACACATTATTTCCATAGTTGTTGCTCAAGTAACGACACTAGTTCACCGGCTCAATATTCCAAATTATCCTAATAAATTTTATTTCCCAACCGGTTGCAATTTGTTGTCACCACCTGCTGCTTCTTGCTTCTACTACTGTTCTTGCTTCTAATCCTGATGAAAAGAAAAGAGAAAGTTCGGAAGACTTATACCCAGTTCCATTGCATAAAGAATTCAGAAAGAGCCCCCAAGGAGCCGGGGTCCTGGGCGATCGCCATCAATAGCCATGCATTGGCACGATCGGATGCTCAATCCAATGCAAAGGAAATCTGGGATTACCCAAATCATTGCAAAACATTGCAACATAGTCATCTTCACTCCGTTCAAAAGTTAGTGTACACAATAGGTAGGTATGCCTTACAGTAGAACTTTTGGGCAAGCTAGTCTATGTTGCCCAGTGATATAGTTTCTACTGGAACCTTGCCCAAAGCTTTCAGCCTGTCATCGAAAATATATCAATTTGAAGTCACTAACATAGTACGTTCTACCGAACTCACGTCGAGACTTTATATGGAAGTTCAGCAACATAGGAGGAAATACAGCAATACAAATCTGATATATACAGCCCGTCTTTGAGAATCATTTACCCATCTTATATATCGAGAAATATAGATTCTATATAAGACTGCCATGCGATCTTATATGGAAACGTACCTTTCCTGTACTTAATCATATCAAAACCTTTAATTTGCAACAGGGGATCATGGGCGGATAACCACCTAGAACCAAGAAACGTTGGTTGATAACCCACGGGATACCCCCCTACACCACCTTTTTGGTATTGCATTATTCTATAGTAGAGTGATAATAAAGACAGGACAGTACAAAACAGACGCAATAAAGCCCAAACAATCTGACCCATAAGGCTGTAATGCGGAAGGGAGGTGAAACGATTAGCACAGTATACTGGCATCACATCACAGCCGTTCGGAGGTGAACAGTATGCACATCACAGACGTCGGATCGAATCTGATCCAATGGCGAAGACCATAGTCGAAATCAGGTCCCGTGCTCTAGGTACCGTCAGATTGATATCATCAGAACCGTCCATCCTTAGCAAATTATAGTGTTGGAAGTGTAATGTGTTTTCCTTTAAAAGATCTATCATACTCATAATAACATTATTATTCCATCACACTTGGTTGTAGTTATTGCAATTGAAGTTTATAGGATGCCATATCAAGCTCATATTATAAGACGTGGAAGTCCAGCGACGATTGCCACAATGCCACCAAGAAGAGGATTGGTAATACTATTACAGTTCCAAGAAGAGTCTGCACAGCATCAAGAATGGCACCAACATTAAGTCCAACTGTTGCACCGAGTCCAACACTTGAAAGAACTCCACCAAGGATAGCGGCGATGAGAGCAAGAACAACAGCTAGAACAGCTCTGAGAAGCTGCAACACAGAAACCACCGTTCCTGAAGCCAGGGCCAAAACCAGGTTGAGAAGAGTTGTGATTGTCGAAAGAACAGTCCACAGTAGCGGGGAAACGACTCCAGTCACACCGGTGATCTCATTCAGCAGGTTGGTGATGCTGGTGGTGATGTTGGCTGTCACGTCCACTTGTAAGAGTGATCTCCTTGCTCCTGAAAATCACTTCGAAGTTAACGACGTCATAAAAACAAAGTTACCCAACCTTCTTCCTCCAGCGAGCACCAAGCTAAAGATGGTTGTGAGAATGAGGAGGCGAACCGATGTCTCATTTATACTCAAAGCTTGCATCCTATCCTACTATTTCCTTGCGTGCTTCCTTCCCATAGTCAATTTCGTAATCTAACAATTGTGCTAGCAGATTTATGGAATAACCCTAAACCCCAAAATGAAAATTGAACTTTTCCTTAAGGAAATTTGTCCGAGTGAATTTACAATTTGATCCGCATTATTAACTATAGTTCTTTCTGTGCAAACAAAGAATTAAAGTGTTTTCTACAAACCAAGAAAAACATTCACCTCACTTCCGGACGTGTGAAGAGCATCCTTGTACATGTCCAGAAGTATTACACTAAGCCTCAAACACCTAGTGCTCCAAATTGGATATGAAATCCAAAAAGCTTTTAGGGCTAGGTTTAGGCCTAAGACCTAAACCCTAAACAGCACCTACTTCAATGCATAACTATTTGCAAACCTCAAACTTGTCGGGGATTAACGTACCTGTTCAGATGCTTTGCTGCTGGTTCATTCCTTCGTGAAAGCACGCGAGTTGATGAAATAATGGGCCCACGCCGCCGTCAAGAATTTGCATACATTTCATCAATTTCCATACATCTCATAGTTATATACGAACCTTTAAGTGTACCCCTTATGAGCTTACAATTCTCAGTGACTAACAGATTTATAGCATAAAGAAAGAAAGTTGCAACGTGTGGAGTTTCTCGACGTTTTAACTCTGGAAGTCTTCTAGAGACATGTTGTTTAACGATGCTTTTCTCCGACAAAATCTTCTTAAGCTACTCCTACAGCTACGGTTCCAAATCAGGCTCCCTCAACCTCTGACTTACTATGTGGTTGTATAGTGCCTGTTCTGGATACCTTAACGCATGCCTCATCCCATAAAATCCCATAAAAGCGTCCTAAAAATCGCAATAGCCCCGTGATCTCAAACGAAAGCTCAACTTTCGCCTCTGATGGATGCAGCAGCATGAAAGCGACGCGTCCACTGGAACTCCTCGGTTCGATCTGCTTTTGCCTGAACGACAAAAGATGTGGTTAAACCCTAACCGTACAAACCGCACCTGATTTGAGACTGTGAATGACGAGCCCCCTACTTTCATGTCGATAGAAATTTGGCGTTTTTACCCTTGAAGTTTTGTATTTACCAAATGGAGTTTAGATAGATTTGGGGAGTTTAGTATTACCCTCAAAAATCACGTTTACCGGTGGAGGATCAACAGATCTTCGGGTGTAGCCAAGTTTGCAATTCTGGCCCGGCCAAGCCTGGTTAGCTTGATGTAACAATACTAGGTCCACGCTGCAGGTTTGCAATCTAGGCCAAGCTAGGGAGGCTATAGAAGTATCAGATACGGGGATGTTATACTTCCAAGCTCGCACCCTTCACCTGCAGGAATTGCAAACTTGGCTACACGAGGATCGACATCGAGCCAGGGGTACCTATGTTGATGCCCTTATGCACTTCTTCTCCTACATGGCGTAAACAATTGGCTTGATTTTCGATCTCATTTTTTCTTTCATTTATGTACATTAACGATGAAAGTACATGTTTATAGTCACAATTGCAACATGCCCTTCAGACACTGACTAGATTAACGAAGGCTGATACACGACTGACTGATTCTTTGATATAATGTGATGTTGATACGGGTTATCAAACCTCGTTGGGAGAGACAAGCTCAATTCCCACAAGAGATTTATTTTTTTTTATATTTTACACCACCCCCACAAGTTCCTACGAAAAACGTCAACCGCGTCATTGCTTTCGTATCGGCCGCGCCAGCAGTTAGTTTGTTCTTTATCAATCGGGAACTGGTTTGCTCCTGGCTTGGGTGACCTTTCTGCGAAAGCATACGAGGAGGTACATATGCAAAATTCGTAGTTTGGAAACTTAAACGCATGCCCGCACTTGATGTATTTCAGGCAATGCAAAACGGAAAGCCTACCGTGGTGGAGCTTTGCGCCGACTGGTGTGAATTATGCGGAAGTGGCTCGTGATATCTACTCAATAGAGGAAAAATACAAGTGTATTGTTTTGATAGCTCTGCGTTTCAACTTTCAGTATGTGATAGAGACCGTGCCAACTTTGTGATGCTCAACGTAGACAACACCAAGTGGGAATCGGAACTGCATGACTTTGGGGTTGAAGGAATTCCCCTTGCATCGAGAAAGGCAACATAGTTGGAAGAGCAAGTTTCTGGCCGAGAATGTGGATGCGAGGCGAAGCAAGTGTTCCACCCCCACGAGCTGTAGGCAAGTTCTCGGATGCAGCTTCGAGACAACATCCCAGGATCGTGAGCCCAAGAACTCATGGTTGAGGATGGAATTCCATTGCGTTACGAGAAAAGTGAAATTAATTGAGCTCATATTTGTGAGCAGTAAGTAAACCATGTTCCATTCGGATGTGTACATCACTCAATGCAGCAGGATAATGTGCACATGTTACATGTATCGTGGCGGTGAATGGTGGAATCTGGATACTGAGGATAGAACTGTTGTTCAAGACAGTTTATAATAAATAGCGAAATTCCATCTCTTTATTGCACCGACAACGCTTCTTGCCTCCAATTTGCGACGTAGAGCAGCTCTGCTAGAATGTATGCAGTGGCGTTCAATTCTGCAACTCCAGTCGATGATGTGTCCGGGGAGTCCTTGGTAACCAAGCACTTGTCTTCACAAAGTCTGAAAGTATTCGTGGCTCAGGTTCTGGAACCAATCCGAGATGGTACCGAGGTTCTCTTAATTGTTGCACCTGGGGCCTTAACAGCTCCAAATGCGTACATCCCACTTGCCAAAGCGTTTCAGGCCTCCTCATCTGCACTAAAGCTTTGGCCTCAAGTTCCCCGGAAACATCCCCTTGACTCCAGTAACGGATGCAACCTTCGATGGGGTTATTAAGAGGGTTAAGTCCCTTGGGTTCAAGCCTGGTTCCGACAATGACAACGTTTTTGTGTCTGGTCACAGGTAGTCATTGTTAATAGTGATGTCAATATTAAGGTTTTTTTTTCTTAGTGGCAATCAAGAAGTGTGGCACTTCGCCGGGCCCACGGATTCGTGCAAATGGGCAGTTGTTTCGACTCAAATTTCGACAGCCTTTCGCAATATCCCAAGCCTGTTCTCACACTAAATGGTGAGCGAGACGCTCAGCTCACGTTGGCGACGAGTGCCAAGCATGTTGGAGAGATAAATGAGGCTGAGGAGCAAATGGGTAGCTACAACACTTATGCATTGAAGC
>LDJE01080890.1:0-12065 GCA_001021135.1 Selaginella kraussiana
ACACTTCAATACTAAGCCATATATATATAATCTATGGAATTAAATATTAAACGCATTAAATACATATTACATGTCAAGTTTATGACGGATGATTTCCACAAGCTTGCGAGCTTCTACTAGCTCCTGCTGTGAAAGGTCATTCAATCTTGAACATTTTGCAAGCATGGCCAAGTATTTCATACTCGTCTCTCCGCTCACTGCATCATCGTTGGTAATTTCCATCACTGCATCATCGTTGGTAATTTCCATCACCTGTAAAAAAAAGCAAAACGTGAACAACTTTATGTGTACGAGCTCACCTTCTCGGGCTTCGCTTCTGCATCTCGGTCTTCATTCTTGGGCTCCGAGACGAGCTCCAAAGCACAAGGAGCCGAGAAATCCACCGCAAGGGCCTCAACGATAACATTCCGGTTGGTTTTTTCTGGAGCCAGCGTCAGTTCCGCATCCATGCCTTCGGATCCAAACAGAGCATCCCCTTGACTAAAATCCACGCTGGTGTACGTCCTCACTCCAGGTCCTTCCTTGCGTTGAAGAGCTCGGACTTCCTTCTGCCGTTCCGTCAAAGAACGAGGCGGATTTCCGACTTGGAGCTTAGAAGGAATAACCACGAAGTCCTCGGCCGAGTCCGGCATGAACCTGATCTTCTTTCTCGGGCTTCGTTTCGCCTCCTCCTGGGATTTCTTGAGCTCGTTTTCAGGCGATTTCTTCAACTCGATCAAGTCAGCGAAGCGCTTCTTCTTCCCGGAACTGATCGGCTCCACAACTGGTGAGCTCTTCGTGGACGGAGAAAGAACGGACGTTGGCGAGATGTCTGCAAGCTTGCGTTTGTTTGCGATATACGGTGGTGTAGGCGAAATGTCGAGGCCCGGAAGATCGATCGTTACCCTCTCGCTGAGACGACGAAGAACTGGAACAAGAACTCGGGGGTACTGTAGCTGAGACCCCTTGCTGTTTCCGTACGTAGCTTGCCAGAATTGAAGTGCGGTATTTGGGATCGGACCATACGAATGGCTGAAGGCAGAAGCAAGAAACGATGCTTGAGTTTCCAGTAGCTTTGAGTTGAACTGCAATGCAGGCCGGGAGGTTTGGAGTGCGGATAGCACCGCCTCCACCAGCTTGTGCAGCCGTTGTACCATGGTTGATGTACCGAGACCAATGTTTAACCAGGAAACCAGAGGCCACGAAAGAGTCTGTATAATTTACACAGTTAGAAGATCAAACACCATTAAAAAAAGGTTAACAAGGCCACCTGAAAAATCAGAAGTGCATCCTGTCGAAGTGATACGCGTCTCGCGAAGGATTCCAGAGCCGCGAACAATCTGCAGAAAGTAGTAGGTTTAGGTCATAACCCTAAAAGTAGCCCTAACCCTAACCCTACACCTAATGCGTACTTATCGGAGCACTCTGGAGCATTTTCTCTCCCGCATTTGTTAAGCAACCTGTGACGATGGCATGAAACTTCATACGAAAACTGTCGTAAAAATCATACCTTGCACCTACCATAAGCATTTGCTTCACGTTGGATGCATCGTCCTCGGAGATGAACCGCCGCCTCCGTTTGCTTAAGGCGCAATCGGAAACGTTGGAAAGCTGCGCTTGATTCAGAGCGTTCACGACAGCAGGAACAAGCAACTCCAAAACCTCCTCGGTCAAGTTATCCACGGCGATCCCAATTCTTCCATAAAACTCCTTTGAGAACTGGTTTGGCTGTTCGTTCTGCAAGGAAGAAACCCTACAAGCCGCATCGTGCAATCGAATCCAACTCTCGTTGAAGCAATTGTCGAGACGATCACCACGAGAAGAAACCATTACCGGGAAGAGCAACACCGTTACCACCGCCGAATGCCAGAGGTTCGTCTCCGTATCCTCGAGACGCTTCAGAAAATCATCCGAAACATTCATCCACAGCGTCAGCAGCTTCAACTTTGAAGAACACTTGGATGAAGTGTGCAGCCAGTCGAAGCTGTTCATCAGCTCGAGTAAACCACAGTTGTTGTCAAGTCTAATCTTCGAAGCATGAAGCAGCCGCTGAAATCCCTCAAGAACGACGTCGTCCACAACGTCGCTAGGGTTGAAGCTCGCAACTTTCGCCCACGAAAACATGAGAAAAATCCCGGGCAAAACCTGTTGTTGGTCGTCGTCCCCCCAAGGGCGACCTATCTTGTAGAACGTAGACGTCAAAACCCGAGACCCAAGACCATCTACGAGAATGCTCGTAAGCTTCCATGCTTCCGAAACCCTGGTTGGGTCTAGCTCGTAAACTCCAGAAACGAACTTCAGCAGCGAGTGCACCGCGGTTACGTGCTCGACCGACGGTGTAACCACGTCCCTCTGACGATGGTAAACCGCGGTTACTAGTACGTACCATATTCTCACAGCAGCCACGGCACTGTGGTCACCCTCAAAATCCTTCATTCCACAGTCCCACAGAAGCTTGACTACCCTAAGAAAGGCGTCGAGTTGATTCAAGTTCCAGCACTTCCAGCAACAATCGTTACCCCGTTCTAGTTCGTAGTTACCATCAGGGTTACCACCGCAGTTACCACGGTACTCGACCTTGCTGAAGTCCAACGGGACTGAGCACCCTGCGACTGCAAGGGCTTCGACGGTTACCATCACGTTCTGCCATATGAAAGGGTCTTTGAGGGGCCCAACTTGAACCACGGGTTCTACCATGGTAAGCACAGCAACGTCGAAGATTTCCGTATGTTGAAGCTGAGCGTCCAGCCTCTTGAGAAGGTGTCTCCATGTCGAAACCAGTTGACGTTTCACCGATGGATCCTGCTCGAACCCGGTACCGCTGACAATCGGCATCAGCAAAAGCTTCACATGCTTGGGTTTTGCTGAAGAAATGAGAGCATCGATGAAGGCTTCCCAGGCGCTCTGAAATGACGACCAATCATCCACAAAAAATTCCATGAAAAATAACGGAGAAATACCAGTGAGGAGATCCGGACGGCTGCATCTTTGCTGATGAACGTCAACTCTGGAACTTTGAGCATCGCATTCACAATAGACGAGTTCCGGTATAAATGATCGCCGAGCATGAGAACGTAGTATTTCCATGCGTTCATAGCCGCAATACCGTGCCCAGCACCAGCCAAGGTCTTCATTTTCGAGACTAAGCTCTGAGATATGTCTACTTCAACCACCTGTACAATACCAGTATCAGTAACCAAGGAGTTCCAAAAACCTTAACCCTAAACCTAAACCTAACCCTGACCTAACCCTAACCCTAATCTTACCTTGAAAAGGTCTTGTGACAGAGGTACGAGCGATGGCTGAAGTTCGGAGATTGCGTTGCTTGCGAGTTCTCGCTCCCGTTTATCAGAGCTCACGAGCCTTTGGTACACTGGCGGAGCCCAAAGATGCGAGAAATCCCTTGCTTTGCTTGGTATAACCAGTTGCAACGTCTTGAGTGCCTGAGCAATGCAATGTATATACGTATCTATGAGTTCAAAACGTCGTATACATACCTGAATGGCCTCAAAGGTAACGGCGAGGGACTTCATGGGATTGTTGAGGCCGTGTACAGCCGTTCGAAAAAGAGTCTCAGCGTGTGCAGAGAGCACATCTGCACTGAGCTCCTGAACTGAAATACACCAGATGCTCAAGTTGCACCGTATCTGCGTACAAAATACAGTCAGTGGGTTATCTTAATTCATTACGCTTATTCTGCACATCTATATGATATTCAAATATGCGTCTTTATTTTGCGTAATGTAAATACATAAGTAGATGTAATATACGCCGACGTCTATATTGTGTGTAATGTAGCTGCGTACCCGGGTCACCTTGTTTAATTCTTAACTGAAACTATCATACAACTATAAATCTACACATTTATACTTTCGTACTATACGTAAATAATCTATGCACTTTACAACGTACAGTACGAAAAAAACATAAACATGTACCTTTTCCTTGGTCGTAGTAACGATATTGCAGAGCTCACGGAGTACCATCCCAGTTTCATCGTCTAAAAACCACAAGAATGAGGCGATATCGCTAAAGAAGAAAGGAATACCAGATAAATTCTTCAGATAAATACGATGGTGCAGATAAAAGCCAAGGCATTTTAGAGCTCTGATTGCACTGGACAACGCGAAACATATGTCAACGACTTCAAGATTCAGAGTGGGACTTACAGATCTATGTTTTCAGATTTGGAATCGGAGCACAAGAGGCGGACGACTTGTCCCATGCTTTCGCATTCCACTTGTTCTGCCGCGATCGTTTCCTGCTGATTGGAAATGAGAAGATCATACGCCTCGACTCGTTGACAATCGTCTGAGGCGGCAAGAAGCTTGTCCATTCTAGATCCTAGAGAATGCCTCCAAAACCCTATTTCTATTTGGGAGGGAAAATCTTTCGCGCGCAAATTCTTGAATGATGGTCAATTAATAATTTTAATTGTTTGTTAAAATGTTGCAAAAGTTAATCTTATATTCTTGTAGCCTGCAATGTCTACTAAAACCTATGGTTAAAGTAGCATCCATCTACACTTTAAAAATAAAATTTAAGTTAATGTTATATTCTTGTACCCACGTAGAACCCATTAAAATAGCATCCATTGCAATTAGATTATATAAAATTTAATGTAAATGTATAAAATATATATCTACATTTATAATTATATAGTAATTTGTTGTTATAGCATCATTTGATAGCACATTATACAAATATAATTTTGTAATATCAAATAGTATAATGTCATAAATTTATGATAATGCTGTACTATGACAAACTATATGTCCTTCAAAGAGACACCAAGCCTGTAGCAGGCAATGTATCAATTATCTATCAGGACGGTCATCACGCCAGTCATTCCAAATGAAAACTTCCCATGGTTCTTCTTCTTCTCGTGCTTCCTCGACACTTTTCTTGTACTCCTGAGCCCAGCATCATATTGTCATAATGAAGTAGTTACTTGAAAACGTACCATGGGATACAGATACAAGAATATAAACCACCACGATCCGACAAGAACGCTGAACGACAATGTTGCCACAAAGTTCTCAAATATCAGAGACCCGGCAATGATCAAGCTTCCGGCCAAAATGATTGTCCATGGTTGCAGCCTGTTTTGAGGCTAGAAACTACAGCCAAAATAAATATGGTAGTTACCAAGCAGGTTTCGTTTCCCAAACATTAGGATTTTCCAGTAGAGGAATTTCTGTGTTTGATATGTCATTTTGGATGATTTCTGTGGGAGAACCATTGGATGAAGTAGGAGGCAAGCACCTCTGCGTTGAAGCTAACTTCAATCTATACCTGTTCACACACACAGGCATTGGCATCATGGTCGGCATCATAAAAGTTGCACAGTTGCTGAATTTGCAGAACGCCATAGCTCTCGCGAGCTCTGCTTCAACTTCAAGATATAACTCAGGATTTATAATTTTAATATAAGCTTTTCTAGCATAAGCAATATCCAAGTGTTAGCAAACAACAACGTCAATAGTGAGGAAAATCATACTTAGATAAATAACACTTGCAAGTTTCGGGAGGCTCTTATGGATCCGACCCTCCTACCGAGTTCATTAATATCGGCTGGTCAATCTCAGTCCTTGAAACTCGTTCTTCAAAAACTTCGTTAGCACTAGATATAGCACTAAGCAGGGGTCTTTGCAAGAAAAGCATTAAAAATGTGACATACGCTTTGCACCAGTCCACTCAATGCAAGAGACGTGTTTTGGGGTGTGCTGACCTGACCCTTTGTGAATATATGGCTTGCAATCTTTATGAAACCGGGCGTTCCATGGGCTTCATGATAGTAGGCGCAGTGCTGCTGCTAATGACGTCCATACCATCACCAAGGTACGCACGTCTAGATGTAGTAGCTGATACTTCACCCATGCTATGCATTGCAGTGATGCCCAAGATTATGACAGCGCTCTGTCCCTACGCACCATGGCCAATTTCACCTTGTGTTTGACGGACGCCCATCAAGGTCAGCCTTTTATGGGCCAGTGCCAGTACGACCTGGTATCTCAGCAGTGGAACCTTACGGGAGAGCCTTACGTAGACTCTGCTGGAAATGCTGCATTCCGGCTGCAGAATCTAAGGACCATGAACTTCCTTCGTCACGGCGTGCTTGCTAAAGGCGCTTCAGTCACGTCTGCACCTTATACGGGAGCAGATCTGCAACACTTCCTTTGGTCGTTCAGTGGTCGCTATCTGAATTACACATATCGCACCATTCGTCCCCTCCAGGACATTACACTCAACCTGGCTGCTGCTCACGGAAATGCCGAAGGTTCGCTTCTTGAGCTGGGATTCTGGAGCAAAGAAGCGACTGAGCTTTGGATGACGATTTCTCTAATTACAGATTAACCTCTCTTTTATTCTTTGAATGTCCTATCGGAAACAGTACAGCTCCGGAAATCACTGTGTCCTGGCTGAAGAGTGTTCAATATACGCTACAGACGGGGCATACTAAGATTTTGAGTAAACAACTTCGCGTGAGTATGGTTATGTGGGTTGAAATGAGCAACATTTTGACACGAAAGAAGACTTCAAATATGTAGATGAAGTCAAAGAAGAGCATAACATACAAAAGAGTCAGTTTCCAAAATACAAAAGTCAGTTTCCAAAATAATTTCCCTCGGAAACCATAGACTGCAAAGCTTACGCAAGACTGTAAGTCTTTCTAACGCTGTCATGTAAAAACGAATATTCAAAGTTTTCCTAGGGTAGTGATCTAGGGTTCTTCACTTGGCGGCGGCAGATGGGTAAGCGCTTGGATGTTCTGTGGATTTAGCTGATGTGATTCCAGCAAGGCTCAAGGTCCCGGATCTTCGTACCAAAACGAAGAAGGAGCTCCTGCAGCAGCTCAAGGAGCTCAAGGGGGAGCTCGCACTACTCAGGGTAGCCAAGGTGACGGGAGGCGCGCCGAACAAGCTGTCGAAAATGTAAGCAATAGGAAGCTTGGCCCTCATGCTCTAAGTGATGATGACAGCAAGGTGGTGAGGCTATCGATCGCCAGGGTGCTCACGGTCATCTCCCAGACCCAGAAGGCCAAGTTGAGGGAGGCGTACAAGGATGCAAAGTACATGCCGCTTGACCTTCGCCCCAAGAAGACGAGAGCTATACGTAGGCGCCTCACTAAGCAGCAGGTATTTAGGGTTCTTATATGGGTAGTTTGCTTACGACGATGTAATCATGCAGATGTCTCTCAAGACGGAGAAGCAGAGGAAGAAGGAGCTCTATTTTCCGATGAGGAAATATGCTGTCAAGGCTTAGGTGCCTCCCGGTTTTGCACAGTTTTCTTAACTGTTGTCGGATACAAGTAAATGCTTATTAAGTAATGAAATTATCCCCGCAAATCCTGTCCAAGGAAAATGTTCACAAATGAGAATTCTGTGACATTGTAAGAAAAATGATCGATACAGTCCACAATCATTATGTTAAATATTATTTATCTATTTTAAAACTTTTTAAAAGGCCTATGAGCTCGCGTTTGCTTCTTGATGGTTTACTCTGATGGCTGAACACTTTTAATTATTTTTTTAATAAAGTCGCGAAGGAAACGCTCGATACAAAAGCATTGAAGTTCTTGTTTTGAAGTTGCTGGTGCATTGAGGCATGTTCTCAAGCCCTTCTATAATCTTTGCAAGCCCTTCTATAATCTTTGCATGCCCTTCCAGGTCTATGCCTTTGAGCATAATCGGACAAAACCGGAGTCTGTCACCGTCTAAACTAAAGAGGTTACAAACAACATTCTACTTGGGAAGGCAGGTGTTAATGCACTCTAGTAGCTAGCTAACATGCTTTTTTGAAAGGGGGTCGTTTTATCCGCCTGATGCTTCTCACCTGATCGTGTTCTTCCTCGGTACTCTTACTTGTTGCCATAGTTGTCCGGAGACTCTGGGTCCTTGTAGCTTGATCCCTGCAACGATAAGCAATACCTCTTCATTATGATGCTTTGTAGATAACTCAAACTGTCTTGTTTTTCATCGTGGGGATCAGCAACGGGTACTGATGGTGGGGTAAATTCCTTGATCTTGTGACTTATAGCACAAGCTACGATAATGGAGCATCCGAAATATAGCTTTTGTATACAATACAGTACTACAACTATTCAAAATTTCACTACGATTTTGATTGCATATACAAACAGCATGCCTGCATTCTTGTAACAGCTTAGCCCTAGTTGAACGTGGAGCTACACATCTCTTCAGGTTCTAAAATCCAATGTTTGCAGCTTATACAAATAAATTCCATTCCTTCTGAAGCAATTTCAATTTGCACCACTATAATTTTCATGGTAACTGGAAGGTTCTCATATCACAATGAAGCTAAGTCTAAACCCAAAACCGTCAGACCATAGCGACTTACGGCAGGCGTGTACCGAAGATTCTGAAGCGCCTGCTCGACCAAGGGTCTTCCTTGTTCAAGTAATACGACTTAATACAGCATTTGATCCAAGGTGGTTCCCCAACATCTCTTCCGAGCAATCTGTGCACTGCTCTTTCCAAAGATGCCGAGCACGCATCTTCTGGATTCCGTTGAGCGGCGGGATATCCATTGAAAAATCTCTCCTGATCAAATATGTCAGAAAACAACATTACATGCTCGTAGAACATACCCCGTCCTCTCCATATAAGTACGCATAAATCTGAGCAGTGGGATCTTCAAGCAAGAATCGAACCCTGTATACGAATTGTCCATCTATGAAGCCGCAAAACTGGGTGACTTCCAAAGGCCAAGTCGTCCTCACTTTCACCATGCAACGAAACTTGTATGTGACCTGCGCAATTCGAAGAAATTTAGAGTTCAGAAATTGGGGAGCAAGCCAAACCTGTTCGTGTGTAAGTACTTCCCTCAATGACGAGAACGGGGCATGCTCGTAGTCGGTAACTATCATCAACAAATTAATAGAAGACAACAATAAAATCATAAACCCTAATCACTAAGCCCAAGCCCTACTAGCAAAACCTAACCCTAGACTAGCCCTAACCCTAATCGCATTTTGAGTTTACCTGTTGGGGATACCAATGGTTTTGGGCAAAATTCAGGGAGGCCGGCTTCCAAGTCCAGCATCCGATGGTGATAGTAACTGTTGGAACAACCCTAAGTGGAAGTAGAATCAAGAACATGGTACTTACCTTTCGGCATCCTTCACTTGCTGGCTGTCGCATGGAAGCTTGCTTATTTTGCTTTCACTGGTGAAGAATCCTTCGAGTCCGCCGCCATTCAATCTCCAGCCGACGTTGCGGAGCTTGATCCACGAATCATTACCAACATGTCGCACTTGCGATTTATCCTGGAAAATGTCCAAATAAACTTGAACCACGGAGCCTTTCGAAGGGAAGGTACGAAGGACTTCAAGCGGAATGGCATGACTTCCTCTGAAAACACGGTTTAGGGTTTCAGCGAGGGTAAAACAAAAAGTACTTACAATGGCCTTCCGGCTGCATCGGTGCCGTCCCAGACGTAAAGAAATTTCTCCTCACGTACGTATAAGATCTGCTTGGGTGACATACGATGATGAGTATAAATGTCGAGAACCATGAACACATGCCTTACAACAAAGGTCGCAGTGGATACCATCACTGATGTTTCTGATTTGAGAGACGTACTTGTTTGGGGCTGTATAAAACACGTATCATTAGTATACAATACGAATAAAAAACTTACGAGGTCCTTCATCGATGGCACGATTGATAGAACGCCAGGAACGTAGGTTTTCCAGGATTATCTTATCATGCTCCTCAAGTGTCTTGTTCTTGGATGAAGATTGATATGGTTCGCAGCTTGTGCCGATTCCATCGAATAAGAGGAATGCGGATCCTCTACTACACCGCGCCTGAAAGTTTCCTTCGTGGAGTTGAATCTGCAACGAAAAAAATAAATAGAAGAAAATACATAGAAGACGTATACGTACCAATGCACGATGGACGCGAATAATGTCACCAATCTTTTTCACTTGTGGTAGTTCTTGCCCAAAGATTATTAGTCGCAAACAAGGAGGTGTGTTCCAACTCATGTCGCACACCGTCATTGTGCATACCTTATCTGTATAAAAATACTTTCTAAGAGAATTACATACAGTTTACCTATACCTCTTCCGGTGGTCGGCTTTGGATAGTCGTAATCAGTGATCACACCGTAGAAGTTAACCTTCTGTCCAATCGTCTTGCGAAATTGACTCAGCTCTTGATACTCGTATTGTGTCCCTATTTCGTCGTCGGCATTCGTTCCCATCGCGCTTGACGATACGATCTAATGAGGCGAAGCCATGGGAGTTCGGAATCTATTTGGCGCGACAAAAGCCCAAAAACCTAAGCCCTAACTTTCGTACAGCTCCGTACGCCAATAGACGCACGTGACGTGGCGCGACCAGGCGCGCCCGATTAGGATCATCCAAAAGAATCTGAGCCCTCACATTTCCCGCCCTGGCCCGGTTTGAATATTTGAATCCGAACCATTTTCGCTGGAGCATTGACCGGAATTTTCGATCGAGCCATGGCTGGGGCGGCGGCAGAAGCAGTGAAGGGAGCGGCAGCATCGACATCGACTGATCAGCAACGCCAGGAGCAACTTGCGATGCTCGCGAGCGCCCGCTGCTTCTGCCGCCACGCAGACCAACCAGGGGCAGGACTGGGCTTGGGTTCTGGCATAGGACCTGGTACAGGAACAGTAGGCGGCACACTCTACGCAGCATGTGTTCTATTTGCAGCTTCAGTAGCCGCTGCAATTGCCAACTCAGGTTCAGCACGCCCATTCCAGCGCTTCCCCTTCTACAACCATTACCACCACCACCGCCACCACCACAGGTCAAGTAAAAACTTCTCTTTGTATGGTCCAAGACGACATTTTTACTGTTACCACAAGAAAATAAGGAGGCCAAAATGGGAATGGAGGCCTATTTCAAAACGTTCGGCTGCATCACAAACTTCTAATCTTCTTGGTCCCGAGCTCATAACTACAACCATTCCAGAAGAGGAACCAATCTTAAACATCGCACATGATTTCCCAAGCCTCTCGGATGTAGCTGCAGGTCGGGAGCGTAGTCACGAGAACACAAAACCGGTATCCGTCGGTAGTCCCACTAGTCCCCCAGAGGTAACAAAAATAAATGACGATCCCCCGCTGACAAAGAGGCAACTCAAGTACCAAAGGAAGAAGCAAAAGAGGCTCTTTGTCAGCTCTTTGCCTATTCTGAAGCCATGGAAATCATCAACCGCGTCCACTATAAGTTCCAAATCGTTGGCGAAAAGTTTGGAAGGAAAATTTCCTTCCAAACTCAAGGGAAGGGAGGCTGAGCTCTTATTTCATGATCCCCGTCCACCCTCTGAAGCATCTTCAAGGACCAGTTCATTGGTGTTATTCCCACAAGGCGAACTTGCCAGGACTCACGAAACATCCGAAAAAAGCTCCACCACCGGTTCCCTTCTGTCATTCCCTACCAAAAAATGTGATGAAACAACAAGTGAAGCCTCAGCCGATTGGATAGAAGACAGTGATGCATTCTCTCGACGTTCACAATCAGACCTAGAGGAGATTGGTGTCACAGAAACAACCGATTCCGAATTCGAAGCAGACTCCGAAGACTATAACAATCTAAGTCAAACTAAATAATTTCCCTGTATTTTCGTAAAGTCGATGGTAAGTGTAGTCTCAGATGCTCGATAAAGATCCCGTTAACCTCTCATCAAACCGGTTCCTGAGCAAGCTTGTGTCTGATACTTGTATTTAGATGACATATTAGGCTTATGGATAGGATAAGTCTATATGAGTTGTAAACTTCACTTCTAGTGTTTTAGCTTGGAGCCGCCTCTGAAGTTTTCCTGTAAACATGATGGCCCGTTGAATTGAATTGAGATATATTAAAAAAATTATAATTGCCACCGTAAATTATGTTTTTGCAATGCTTCAAAGGTTCTGCGGCTGGCGTCTCATTAGCTCGAGTCGAAGCAGACGAGTCCTTCGTCGATAGCACGATTTGCAATCGGTGGACTTTTCTTTAATTTATCTTAGTTTATGAGCATCCTGCTGTAAATTATGAGCATTCTACCTAAATACATTCTTTATTTTCAAGATAGCTCTCCCAACATGTA